>APFE030979077.1:64655-74964 GCA_000404065.3 Pinus taeda
TTGACCCGAAAAAGTAAAAAAGCGGTCAAAAGTACGTCGTTTTAGAGCCAATAACGAGTGCAAAACGACAAACACCCGGCAATCTTTGTTAATTTAAACGGTCGAAAAAAGAGCTTTAAAAGCGGCCGCCTCTCGTTCCTTTTGACGAGCTGAAAGGGGGCTCGGCTATATTTTCTTGCTTTATGTCGGAAAAGAGCTTAAAGACGACATTTTTTTTGGGACCAAGTGCATATAGAACCATTGTGACTTCGCCAGTTCCCAGGACCTGCACAAGAAAACCACCCGCGTAAACCCATTCGGTATGTTAAAAAACATAGTAAAACATGCATAAAGGCATAACATAGTGACATTAGCACTAAATCCATGGTAAAAAATGACAAAAACCCACTTTTATAAAGTCAATTTAAGAATTTTTTACCATAAATAGGGGGGTAAAAATCATTTTTTACCATAGTTACCATTTTGAGCCTTGGAGAACGTTGTAGAGCTGTGAAGTTGACGGAGCGAATTCCACCCCGTGTGGACACCATTCATCCGACAACTTGTTCCAGGTAGGTTCCTCTTGCCCTGCGCTTTGTTTTGAGTCCTCTTTTAAGCATTTCCACCATGGGATTTGGCCGTTTGGCCGAATTCTTTGAGCGTTGGTGCGCTCTCGGTCAACGCGGATTCGCCCATCGGGTCCGCGCTGATCGATTATTATTGCACACACCACCTCCCGGGTCAGCGCGGAAAACTCGTGTGCTTCCGCGCTGACCCAAGGAAAAGCAAAGGGCCGCCATTATCAGCGCGATTGTTTTAAAAATAGTCGCGCTGGCGCCGCGAAACTTGATTTTGAACGGATAAACTTCAATGGTTAGCACTCTAATGTTTTTTGGTGGTCATGCAGGATGCAATGGAATTTGTGTGGTAAGAGAGGGCTCACGATAATGAAGATATAGCCGCTTATTCCAATGTGGGATGCCGAAATGCAATGCGGGCATGCGGTTTCCTAAAATTTTTCCTCACTCCACGTCTGAGAGCACAGCCGGACCTTCTGGAGCTCTTGATCAGAGCTTGGAACCCAGTGGATGGGAAATTCACGATCCGAGGCAGCGACATCGAGTTCGATTCCACGGACATTTATTTTTTGACTGGGTTGTCACGCCGGGGTGTGATGCCCATCCTGGAGGGGCAACGACCCAGCGGCGAGACGCTTGACCAGCTCATGGCTCGAGTGTGTCCACAGGCGCATAAAACACGGAGTGGGAAGGTAAGCATTCCATCAGTGGGTGACGGTGACATGGTCCTTCGCACCATACTCTTCATGGTGACCCGGGCAGCAGGGAGTTTGGCCAATCATGAGGCCTAAAAGGCCCATCTATTGCTAGCTCTCGAGTGTCTACAGCCCACTGTTTTCAACTGGGTAGCAGTGGTGATGACTAGCATGAAGAGGCAACTGAGCAACTGCCGACGTGGAGAGTCGAAACAGTTCGGCTATGGGTCGCTCTTACTTCCGCTCATGTTCGAGTGGGTGCCGGCTTTATAGCTGCAGACTATGGTTGTGGATCCGCCTAACAGTCCACGGGAGACGAGGGCCACTCGATGGGCTCGGGTCATGCCGCATGGAGGTGGCGGCCGCTCAGTGTCATGGGATGTTTTCTTTTGAGAGTGGCTAGATTGCCAGGTCATCTTCGTCGAGGACTGGCCATATGTCGGTATTGATTTCCGCAGTGATCCCGACATGCCACTGCCTGCGGGAGAGCAGTGGGACGATGGAGGTAAAACACTTGATCTCTTTTTGATTTTTTATCTTTTGTAATGTTTTTTTTTAATTTTTGAACATGTCCTAATAAACGCTATGATATGCAGATGTGGGACCCACGAGACCCCTTGGTCTGGCTCCGGAGGCACGGAGAGAGGGACAAGGCGCTGGGGTCTTGGCCCTGGCTCCTCCAGTAGGCGACATGATGGAGACTGTGGTGCACAACCTTGAGGGCTTACTGGCAAGAGTGCCAGATTATCAGGGGATCGAGGAGGTCCCCATAGCTTCTCAGATTCATACAGTGGGAGTGGAACCCAGGATGCACCGCCTTTTGAGGCGAGTGGCACGAGTAGTGGCATGCTACAGAGAGCATAACCTACCATAGTAGATGCCTAGGATTCATTTTCACTGATGTTTTTGAGAGACATACGTCTCAGATGTACTGAGAACGTCGGCTTTACTTTAGACATGTACACTTATTTTTTGAGCGCCTTAGTGCGCCACACACGATATATATATACATGGTGTTTTTATTGTATCTTATGCTTCTCATGTTTTTTTGATTTACATATTACGCAAATGTCTGTCCAATACATAATTAGCCAATGCATCGGTTACCGCATTAAGTCTTCTTGGAATGTGATGATAAGTAATGTAATCAAAATCTCTTTTCAATAACTTAACACGTAAATACAACCTTAAAATACGATGATCTCTGACGGGATATCGTCCGTTGAGCTGGTGGACTACAAGCTGCGAATCTAAGTTTACAACCAATGAGCGGATTCTGAGGTTAATCGCCTCGGCTAATAATTCAATTACAGCACTATATTTAGCCACATTGTTGGTTGTACAACCCAGACACACGCCTTGACAGATTGCGAGTACTGCGGGAAGCACCATCAGCGAAACCAACGTAAGGTGATCCAGACATCTGTTCAAGAAGCAAAAGACACAATAAGCGGCAATCACGCCGACACACTAAGACAAAAATCAAATAAACACGCACACACACACAACACACTGTAAAAGAGCATATGCATGTAAAAAATAAACAAGAGAGTGCCTGGACTCAAGTGTAATATTTCTTAAGATATAGCCTGTTACGGGGCCTGTCCAGGGGATTGCCTTCATAATCGATCAGTACATAGGCACCTTTTTGTAGAACTCGTTTTACAATGTAGGGCCCATGCCACATTGGCTCGAGTTTTCCTGCTCCTAGCTTATCATTAGCCTGATCGTAGAGTAGTACCAAGTCTCCTTCGACGAAAGAGCGGGGATTAACAAAGTTATCGAAGTGAGTTTTCACTTGCTTCTTTTGAGCTTCGATAGCGAGGGAGGCTAGACGACGTGTCTCGTCCAGTCGTTCCAGGTAAAGAAGCCGCTCCTCTACAGGAGTAGTCTCGAGAAGTAACTCGACGGCTAATTTGAGTGAAGGAATCTCACACTCAATGGGAAGGGTTGCCTCCAGCCCGTATACTAGCTAAAAAGGAGTGAAGCCGGTGGCATCCTTCACGAAGGTCCGGTAGGCCCACAACGCGGAGAACAACATCAAATGCCAATTAGACTTGTGCATGCCAACAGTTCTCTGAAGCATCGTGACCAAGACCTTGTTCACGGCTTCAACCTGACCGTTCACCTGAGGATAGTATGGAGAGGAACTATCATGCCTAAGTCCTAATTGGGTTGTCAACTCGACCATCATATGATTACGGAAATGTTTTCCGTGATCAGTAACAATGGCTTGTGGAACTCCAAACCGAGAGATAACATAGTTAAAAAGAAACTGCGCCGCCGTATGACCGTCTTCCGACAATGTGGGCATCGCCTCAGCCCATTTTGTAAAGTAATCGACAGCAACGATGATGTAACCATGCCCCTCGGCCAAGCGAGGGTTACATGTCACATAATCGATGCCCCATTTAGTAAAGGGGCCTACGGTCACAACGGGGTGCAGCGGGGCAGCGGGCGCACGCATCTTCCGCTGGTAAATCTGGCATTCGTGGCAAGAACGGACGGCAAGAATGCAGTCCTTGAAGATGGAAGGCCAGAAGTAGCCAGCACGAAGGATTTTTTGTGCGGTGGCATATCCAGACATGTGACCGCCACAAGCGCCGGAGTGGCAGTCATTTAGAACCCTTTCAGCTTCTTCGAAGGTGAGACAACGACGAAGAACCGAATCAACCCCAAGGCGGTACAGGGTGTCCCCAACTATGCGATACGGCTGAGCTTGGTGACGAATCCGCCGACGAGCATCTTTCGAGGTCTCGGGGCGGAAGGAGGACGTCTGCAAATAGACAATTATGTCCCCATACCATGGATCGAGGGTGCTGATCAGGAAAAGAGTTTCATCTGGAATCGACTCCTCTATCTGCGAGGAAGTAGCGGCGGACGGCAAGGAGCACAGCAGTTCAGCAAAAACGAGTGATTTCTTGGACTTGGCCGCAGTAAATTCCAAGTCGAACTCTTGGAGGATCACGATCCACTTTGAGTATTTGCCCCCAGCAATTGTCGTGAAAGAATGTAGGTCATGGGGTTACAATCTGAAATCACCGTAGTAGTACGCAACAGAATGTAGTGACGAAATCGTTGGACGGCGCAAACCGCGGCGAGAGCCAACTTCTCGACATATGCATATCGAGTCTCCGTGTCTAATAAGTTGCGACTAAGATAATAAATGACATGCTCGATGCCATCATCGTCGTCCTGGACCAAAACCATGCCGATAGTGGTATCGACAGCAGCCAAATAGAGCATATAGTCACGATGGTAATTTGGAGGCCGCAACAAAGGGGCGGAAACCAGGAGGGTTTTGAGATGAGCAAACGACTTCTCGGCTATGGCATCCCATCGGAATGGGGTGTCACGCTTCAGTAACCGCGTAAAACCCTTTGCCACTTCGGCATAGTTTGGTATGAACTGTCTTAAAAAATTAGCTTTCCCTTGCAGACTCTGTAATTGCCGCAAAGTTGCAGGGGGAGGAAGATTCACAATTGCTTCGACTTTAAGGGGATCCAGACGGATGCCCTCTCGGGAGACGATAAACCCGAGTAGTCGACCTGATTCGACACAGAAGACACATTTGTGCGGATTTAAGCGAATATTATAGTGTCTACAACGAAGAAAGATTTCACGAAGGTGCGATGGGTGGTCCGCGCACTTAGCTGAATGAGCGGGGAGATCATCCAGATAAGACTGTACGATGTTTCTGATATCGTGGAAATCATATGACATCGCACGCTGAAAAGTAGCGTCGGCATTTTTGAGGCCGAAGGGGAGCTTTTTATAAGCAAAGGTGCCCCAGGGACAGATGAAGGCCGTCTTGTGTTGATCTGCCGGAGCAATGTTGATCTGGTTGTAACCAGAAAAGCCGTCCATAAAAGAATATATCTCGCTACCCGCACATTCATCAATGAGTTGATCAATAAATGGCGTGGGGTAGTTGTCCTTTGGGCAAGCTCTGTTAATGTCACGGTAGTCAACGCAGACACGAATGGTGCCCTGTTTTTTGTCGACAGGGACGATGTTTGAGACCCATTTTGTCAGTGGGATGGGATAAATAAATCCCGCCTTAAGAAGCTTTTCAACCTCTGCTTTGATGGCTGCTGCCTTACGGGGGTGCACGGGACGCAAACGCTGGCGAACTGGTTTGGCCCCGGGATACGTTGGTATCTCGTGCACTACTATAGATGGATCAATACCGGCATTTCTTCGTAGGACCATGCAAAGACATCGCGAAATTCGCGAAAAAGCGCGATATAAACCTGAATCTCCTCAGGAGTGCAGGTCACTCCTATGTAAATGTTCTCGACAATCCCTGCCTTAACAGAGATGTCGATTGGTTGAGTCTGCGTGATGTTCCCTAAATTCCCTTCGGACGATGTGTGATAAATCTGAATGGGCGTCTGAAGGGGTTGAGAAGGGAGACATGGAGCAAACCGCTCAAGACAAAGCAGAGTTTCCTGGAAGGTAGGGAGAAAGGAGGAACGGTGGTGAAGAGGAAACCACGGATGTTCGTCCAGAGACATGGTCTCTATGATAGCCTCATCGGAAGGAAATATTTCCTTCAATGGGTCCGAGGAGGTGTATTCTCCTAACCAAGGGGGAAAATCATCTGAGTCAAGAGCTCCACTCGAGACAGTGGGTTGATCATGAGAGGCCGATGCAGCGACAATTTCAATGTAGTTGAGCTCGGCTAGACTCAACAGCATCTCCTCGCCCCAAGGTTCTATCTGGTCGATGGAAGGAAGGATCCAAGGATCAGAACGAACCGAGATCATGGAGATCGAGGCGAGGTTGGGAGGTGGGAGGGAAAAAACACCCATAAGGGCGGGTTCTTTGAAGAGCCCAGCTCCCACATTCTCATACGGAACTGATGTATGCTCAACGAAGGGTACGTTTTCCTCAGAAGAGGAAGCGAAAAAAGAGAGTTGATCGACCGTGACAATTTTCCCTTGATGGGGGAAACGAATGACACGGAAGAGGGACGAAGCCACAGCACGCATAGCGTACGTCCAGCTTCGGCCCAAAAGGAGGTTATAGGTGAGATTTGCGTCCACAACCTCGACTTCTACTTCTACAGTCTTCCCTCCTAAGGTAATCGGTAGCCGTTGAAGGATACCATAAGGTCGAGATTCTCTCCCGTCGAATGCTTCCAAGGTCGTTGGGGACTGACTCAACGTCGAAGACTCGATGGCTTTCCAACATGCAATAGACATAATCCAGGTTGATGCGCCTTCATCAATGACTGTACGATGGATCGTTTTAGAATTGATGACGACTTGAATGAGGAAAGCTATCTGATGAGGCAGTCGAGGAACATGGCTCTCGAGGTCGAAAGTGATTAAATCCGAGTCCGCTGGGTCGATGCCACCGATGGCCGATAGCAGGGACTTCCTCTAGGGGGGGCAACTCTGAAGGACCTCTAAGGCGGACATGGCAGACGGAGCCTGTGTTAAGTCCTCCACGATGCTATAGTGCTGGGCAGCACGAGCATTCGGGTTATAAGAAGACCTCCTGAGTACCCCTTTGGGAGGGGGTCGAATTTTCGTCTCAACACTCGGTCTCTCGATATGGAGAGGACCAGAGCTGGACGGAGGAGCACTTGAGGGAACCTCTAGCTCCTTCCCGGCGGACGACGGATACTCTCTGGCTCGAGTTGATACATGAATAGGAATAGTGCCAGCCATGAAGACCTGGGAATCGAAGGGAGAAGATGAAGAAGGATCAGCTACCATCTGGGTTTGCTGAGAGGGAAAGGGTTCTTTCAGAACCGCAGGGATCCCAGGAGCACCTTTCAACAACCGACTAACTTCGGACTGCCTAGGGCAGTCCTTAGTGTAGTGATCTTCCTCACAAATGAGGCAAGGATACTTAGGTTTGCGTTTAGCTCCTTCCTCGATGGGAGGTTTAGAGGATTCCTGCTTGGGTTGATCGGACTTATTTTTCCCTTTCCCCTTTTCCTTTTTCTTGCCTGTCGTGGTGGACTGAACGGCATTGACCTCGGAAGTGTTACCGGAAATTACAACACCCTGGGAAGTGTTTTCGTTGGGTGAACTTGACTTTTTCTTCCCAGAGTTCGATGACTTTTTAGAGGCCTGGTTTACAGAGCCAATGACTCCATCGACATATGGCTTGGGCGGAGCCTTGGATGTACCGGGCCTAGGGGCGTCTGGCAAATAATCATACAAAGTACCAGACTGAGAGTAAATAAGTCTAGGTACTGAGCGCGCGCGATCGCTTGCTCTTCAGTTACGCAGGCTCCCATGGCAAAGTCTCGCGCAATCTTGGACAAAGGAAGTCGTAACACAGTCGGTGAGGAGGAAACAGGTATCCAGAACTTGATTAACCTGCGACGCCTTCTCCATTCATGAATATGAGCGGAGATATGTGTAGCAGTGTCCTGCTTAAGAGACGTAAGGAGGTGAGTCCCTGTCTCATACCGAATGGGTAACTGAAAGTGATTCAAAAATGCCATAGCCAACGAATTGAAATCATGGAATGACGCACGGGCCAGTTCGATATACCATTTAGTTGTTGAACCAGTGAGGGTCCTCTGAAAGAGGCGAAGCCGGATCGAGTCATCGAGCCATGAGTTGGACGAACACCATAAGTGATACGTCATCACATGACCCTGAGGGTCCTCTCCGGCCTTCCCATCAAATTTGGGACAATCACTAGGTATTTTAGTTGGAACTGGTGGCCATTGTGGATCGTGTAGAATGGGATCATTCGTTAACTTCGACACATCGGGTAGTTCCAACGTGGCTAAAAATGGTAGCTGCGGATTAAACGACATTTGTGCTGGATACGAGGAAGAACCAGAATTCCATCCAACTCCTGGTTGCCCCCATTGCCCTTGTCCCGATGGACCAGGTCCATAAGGGCCTTGTCCAGAAGGATTTTGTGCATAAGGGTTATTTCCAGAACCGGGTTGCTGATTCTGCCCCCCGCACCCCATTGGTTACCATATTGGCCAGCAGGTTGTTGATAATTCGGATAAGGATTACCCTGCGGCTGTTGGTAATTCTGATACGGGGTATATGGATTTTTCCCCTGGGGTTGCTGGTATCCGTACTGAGCCTGTGAACCAGGCGGCATTTGATGACTACATAGGGATTGATACCCACCTGAATGCTGGGGTTGGGATTGATACCCACCCGAATAAGGAGGCTGGGCCTGGTACCCACCTGAATAAGGAGGCTGGGATTGATACCCGCCAGAATATGGAGGCTGGGATTGATACCCGCCAGAGTACGGAGGCTGGGATTGATACCCGCCTGAGTACGGAGGCTGGGATTGATACCCGCCTGAGTACGGAGGTTGGGATTGGTATCCGCCCGAGTAAGGAGGTTGGGATTGGTACCCACCTGAATACGGAGGCTGGGATTGATACCCACCTGAATACGGATGCTGGGATTGATGACCACCTGAAAGAGGAGGTCGGGATTGGTACTCGCCTGCATGCTGAGCCGTCTGGCCAGAAGGTTGTCCTAGTCGGATTTGAGACGGCCCCGTTCGCCCAGAAGGTCGAGCTTGCTGAGTGAGGGGCTGCCCTTGCGCAACCGAGGTTTGTCCTTGTTGACCAGATGGTTGCTGAGCGGTAGGCCGGTCTTGCTGCACGTAAGGCTGGCCCCCTTGCCCAGAAGGGTTACCTTGCTGGTTTACGGGTTGACCTTGCTGCCCAGAAGGTTGTCCCTGGTTCCCATAAGGTTGCCCCGAAGGGTAGCCTTGTTGGGTACCTGATTGACCTTGTTGGGGGTTGGGTTGTCCCGGGTTTCCAGAAGGTTGCCCAAGATATGTAAATGCCGGACCACTAGAGACCAAAGGTTGTCCCTAATTGGGTTGTCCTTGTGGGCCTCCTTGTTGACTTGGGTAATTTTGACCAACATATTGCTGCCCATGATTAGGCTGTGAGTAGGGCTGTTGACCCTGGTAGGGTGGTCCTTGCTGTCCTTGTCCCGGATGGTACTGGCCGCCACCATACCCGGTGGTACCCCAATCCACGTTCAACGGAACGGAAATCTCATCATAAGGTATTTGAGGCAAGGAAGTGTACAAATAATGATTCTCGGCATCATAGTACGGGCCCTGGCCATCTGGGTTCTGGACATTACGCAAGTATTCAAAATATGCCTCCTCTGCCGTCATATGATCGGAAGAAGGAGGAGCACCACCTGCGGGGTGCACAACTCTAGAAGAAGGTGACGATTGACCACTCTGCGTTGGACCTCGAGATGGGCCTGCGGCAGAAGTGACAGCAGATGACGCAGTGACCGTACTAACAACTGGAGTTGACGCCACGACACAAATGGTCGGGTTGGAGGGGACTACTGTAACAGCATAATGGTGGACTTGGGAAACAAACGGTCCTGTGGTAGGGACGATGTTTTGATCCCAAACGGAAGAGGAAGCTGTCGAGTTCATAGCATCCCTCAATGATCTGTAACGCGCCGGCACCGTGACACCCAAAGACGTAACAGTGTAGGGCGTAGAGATGATGGGGGATGTTGCCAGAATGGGAGTATCTATACTCGACATAACGGACGGGCCACTCGACATAGGAGAAGTGTCGCCCATATCGGAAGAAGCCATCGGAGATGGGGCACCGACAGGAGTGGCAGGAAAATCCTCGTCAGAGGGCTCCCAAATAGGGTTGTAAAAGAACTCGTAGAAATCGTCCTCTGGAGCTCGAGAATTCAACGGTTGGATGCTCGGAACAATGGGAAGAGCGTCACAAATCGGAGTTTCAGGGGCAACAGAAGATGGAGACCCTTCGTCACTTGGGATAGAAGACTGAGTTGATGGATCTGCCAGGATGACCAAACAAAGACCCTAAGCAAGCTAACAATAAAAACCTACTCAAAACTAAACGCACACAAGATCTAACCAGGTAAATTTATCGTGGCCAAATGAATTTTTAAGACACAGGAACTGAACTTGACCTTTTCATGTTTCGAGAGTCGAGAAAAGGACGAAAAGATGACTCTATCTCCTTCGAATATTTAATGAGCACGAAGTGACAAGACGCTCACTTACACCTCTTCTTTTAGGGAGTCCGAAAAGGAT
>APFE030979077.1:83578-95223 GCA_000404065.3 Pinus taeda
TTCATAGGACAAATGGAAATGGAACCATAAGAGCAGTCATCTATCTTTATTAATCAGAAAATAGAGTAAGGTACAACCGAAGTCCTGACGCTAAGTCCTTCTCTAGAGGGTCCAGCCAGCATATCTTCCAAGCATTCACCTTTGAAGCAAATCTCCCAAGTCAAAGAGGTCTCTCTCTCACATACAAGCCAACAAGCTCATGACCTTCCTCAAGCTCAAAGCAATCCTCACACAACACACCAAATGACTACAAAGAGCAGCACTAATGCACTAAGAATTCCTCAATCAAAGTCTATATGTTCCAAACTAGCTGCTCATGGGCAATGGAGGAGGCTTATAAAGGAGAAGGAGTCTCCATGAATAGGTAAAGGATGAGCTTTCCCACCCAAGAAAAGTGGGTGACCAGTCGAACAGACATGCCAGACAAAGGATGGCAACCTTTACAAAGCTAACAGCCAAGTATGGAGTCATCTGGAAGGCTGGCTGTTAGAACAAACTCGCCTAAACAGGATCAGCGCGGGTGCAAAACTAGGCTGGCGCGCTGGCATCACAACTCAATTACAGAAGAGGTCTGGTCAGTGCGAACTGATACAAGCGGAGGGCGCGATGTTTATGAAATTCGACCAGCGCGGAAAACCCGTGTGCTTCCGCGCTGGCAGCGCACCAATTACACTATCATCCGCCAGTCAACGCGGTTATTTCAATAACAGTCGCGATGATCCAATAAACTTAGGCAAAGAGGGTTTTTTGGCCATTTCAGAGAGCATGAGCATGGTGGATTTGGTTTTATGACACAGTAGGGAGACTGACAAGGAAACAGTGACAATTTACTTTGTAACATGATGATCATGAGCAAACTGCTTGTTGTGTCTTCCCATGTCATCAGTCTCCTTTTCCTTCTAACTATGGCCCTAGGGTGGCCATAAAGTGTGATATGAATGATAAGGACCATGATGGGGATGATATCCCTGAGGTTGTCATCCATCAGAGATTTATGAGCTTGATTGTTGATATCTCTATCTTTCGATTTGAAGAAAGGATATTGTGGAGTATATTACATCCCTTTGTTCCCTCTTCCCTTGTGGTACTCCATGTGTGGTCATTCTATTTTCCCACCTCCCACCCTTGGGACCTTCCATATAGCCATTCATGCCCTTGCCTTTGGGTTTATTGCATGAGAAAGCAAACGGGCAGTTGTTCTCATATTGGTTGGATGATATGTTGGTTGCATTGGGTCTATGATTGCACTTAGTATTTGTATGATGTAATATGCATATTATAGTAGGATGCATCACATGTTGTTTATGAATTAGAACTAACATAATATTATGTTATCGTGCTAGATTAGGTGCATTTAGATTAAAAACTACATTTCAAATTAAAATTTTATTTCTTGTTGATTTTATGGCCTAACAAAAGCATGGACGATCATAAGACACCACAAAAACATGATGCCTCGTGTGCTTAGTCTTTAATGTGCAGATAACAAGTCTACAATCCCAAGAGATTTTTTGGGTTCTCATGGCCTCCCTGTTCATGTATGTTCATGCACACTACTAAGAGATCATGTCCCAGTTGAAGCCAAATGTTACCCACTACCAGTGGGTGACACCCATATTTTTCTCCTAGATTGTCTTTAGTCGGCAACCAACAACCCCTTGCAGCACCCAGATAGTTCGATGTGCCACCATCTCTGCCACCTAATCCAGCTATAATGTGTCACCGCCCATTATATTATGATCGTATGTTTGAAGGTGGGCCTTCCAATCTCGAAGGTATGGCTTTCACTATGTAATTTGGTATTTTTGATTTCTTATCATGGACACATCAAGGCATGGATTAGTGTGGGGATTCAGCGAAAAGAATGGGCTTGGTTTATACTCTTGTCTCTTTATCCAACTTGGTGGTTAGTCTTGTATACTAGTCCTATGGGGTCTCCTCTATTTGCTAGTAGCTTTAAGAGTGACACTACTTGGGAAACCTCGATTTTGGCTACATGCTCCCATTTCTCGACACCACATATATCACTTATCTTCGCTCATTATAAACCATTTTCACATATTTCCCATTTGGGTCCACATTTGTCCATTACGTCCATAAGGAGTTAGCCTCCCCCTCCCCTCGTCCACACTTTCGGTTAGGCCTAGAACGATGCCCTGGAGGTTGATGCAACGAAAAAGAAAGTTAAAAAGCATAATTTGGCCACTCTCTACAAAAAATGTACCATAAAATGCAAAAGATGGCCTGGACATAAAAATTTAGCATGTGGTCAAAAGCCAAACATCAACTTGACCCCTTATCATCATGGCCATCACCCTGGTTCTTAGGGCCCCTATATGAGCCCCTTGCATCACTATGGAACTCATGATTGTCCCAACCCCTGGTGGGCGATAAACTATCCAACCTTAAGGGGGTATTCACTGCTATATCATTCACATCATGTTCCTTGGAGCCTTGAGCAGTTATAAAATGAAAAATCAATAAAAGGGAAAAAGGCATATGAAGAACAGTGGAAAAACAAAGGTCTGGGTAACTCATGTACCATGATTGCTCCCTCCTATATCTATACACCCATGTGTGGGTTTCCCTCATTATTGTTGCCTTTGTACCATGGATTGGAGCCACACCCCGCTACCCCACTTTGTTCCATCATTATATCACATGACCCCTGCCATTTGACGAATGTACCATGGATTTGTCACTCCGTTGGAGGTTGAAACCACCTAATAGGGTCTTTTATTAATCTTCCTCTTGAACCTGGGGACACTTGTATTGTCTAATACCCATTATGGAAGTGCATGCCACTATGAAGTGTCCACTTGGTTCTTTGATTTGTAAGCTCATTTACTCAATTGCACTAATGAATTGGTTTATTGGAAGGTGAGGAGATGCATTGGATCTTATAAGGATTGCAAGTGGGTCTTCATCTTGGGGTTTGGTTTCCATATACGGGATCCAAGCCCTCTAGATGGTCATGATGCCACTTGTAGGGTGAGTGTTGAGAGCCATGGGCCTCCACCATAGCCAAAAGCAAATAGCCACACCATGGGACCCTTAAGTGCCACCTACTGCTTGCTCGAATCCCAGTCATTCGATAATGATGATGCACTTTGACCACATTGCCTAGTTGGCTACACACTTGGCAGTTGATCTGGGGACCAAATCAAATTTTGTCTCACCTAGGGAGACAAGGGAGAGCTTGCATCATTGTCCCAACCCTTATGGATGGAGCACAAACTTGATTGATTCAATTGGAGACCCATGAGGCCATTCTTTGTGCCCCCATAGCCACTTAGGAGCACCATAGGTTATTTGCTTGGACATTAAGAGGCCACCCCTTTCATCATTGTTATTGGAGCCTTCCTATTCATTATGGCACATGAGGGACTTGATTTAGCCTTCCAATTGCCCTATTAGTTACTTTTCTATCATTTCGACCCTCTTGAGAGGCTTATTGTTCATCTTTTGGAGCTATCTGGTGGGCTTGTCACCAAAGTATAGTGTTATTTCGCACATTATTTTATTTTAGGGGCATGATTAGGTTAATTAGACATAGTTCAAACCCCTAAGGCCCATATAAATAAAATAGAACCTCATTGTATCATTCATTGTCACTTGGATTTGGGATATATCTCTCTAAAGAATTCAGACCTGCAAATTGTGGAATGATTTGGATCATTAAATGCATTTTGAAGAGTGGAATGTTTTCTCTATCTCTCTTGGAGCTTCTATTTGACCAATTTTTGGATGGATATACTCACATTTGTTTGGCAAGTGCAATATGATGTTATCTTTTGTCTTAGCAAGTGTCTAATGCATGGAATCATTTTCTTATGGTGAGATAATGTGCCATAAATAATACGAATTAGTGGAATCATTGAAGCTATTGAAAAAATTTGCATGTATTACTCATTGAACAAAGAATGAATGGAATTGCCTAGGGGATAATGTACTTGCATCCTTGAAACTCCATAATCTTTGTCATCAAAGTATAAAAGTCTAAAGTTATCATGTAGTTGGATCCATTGTTAGTAAAATTGCTTCTTTAGGGCTCCTTGGAGAGCAAAGTTCCCAAATCTTGATCATTTTGACTCCAATCTTCCTAATAATTAGGCACTAGTCCGAGATCCTTGATGGTCAACCCTAAAACCATTTGTCTTTCCTTCTTCTAAATTTTTGCCCTAACCCTAGCCAGCTAGCTAAGGCCTAGTGCAAATTGTATTAGAGGCATTTCCTTGGTGTGTGAAGTGGTACACTAATGTGTTGTCCTTTCCTCTAGTTGCCCTCAAAGTCTCAAGCAACTTCCATTGCTAGCTTGAAAGAAATCTCAAGCCCTATCTCCAAGATCATTTCTATCCTTCACCTTCTTGGTTAGTGGCATTTTCTAGGGTTATTTACTATCAAAAACTTGTTGGAAGTTCATCTATCAGTGACCCTTCTCATCCTTGCATGACCTAGTCATATTATTAATGATCATCCTGAACCCTAGGTTTTGCTTGGATCCCCTAGGTCTCTCTTGTGGTCCCACACATTTGCACGCTTGTTATCTCAAAAAACCCTAAAAGGGTCCTTGATTTGATCTAAACATACCTTCTTCATTGAATATCCTTTTCACATAGGTCTAGGCCTCCATCCTTGTGAGTCTTTCTTGGAAAGCCATTATCTGAGTCTATACTTTGAATGGGCTTTGGAAATCACATTGTATATTGTTATTGACCTTATCTTTGGTTCCCTTTATACCAGGACTCCTCCCGTTGGTGAAAGTCTGTAAACAGCAAAGGACATTCACTGAGGTGATAGTGGGTCCTTGTCCTGTTGTTGTCACTTGGTCTAGTGGTAGTCCCTTCAAAAACCCCTCCTATGACCCATGCTAAATTGTGTGGTAACAAATCCCCTCATAGAGTGTGCTTAATGCAATTTTTAGTCAATCATCATGCCATGTCACAACCAAATTACCACCAATTAATCCATTTTTGTCAAGTGTTATCATGTAATAGGCCCACCTCAATATACCATGCCACATGTCATCAGTTGGTTGGAGTTTAAAGAGGAAGACCCTTGCATCTACATTAGGGCATGTCACATCCCAATGACCACCAACTAACCCATTCTTATCAAGTGTTACCATGTGTTAGGTACACCTCAATATTTGATGCCACATCATCACTTGATCCGTTGGAGCTAAAAGGAGAAGACTTTTGCATCTACATTAGGAAATCCATGTAACATGCAAACTGCAAAAATATATATAGGCTGCAAAAATCAATGCAAAAATGTGAAAATCAATGTGGAATGTGGAAATACATGTTTATTTCAACCTTTTTGAACCACTCTATTAACATTGCTTCTACAAGTTCACAAATGAAAATCTTTGTATTGTATGGAGATAAATTTTGTTTTCCATTCCATAAGATGCTACACAAAGTTCACTAGTTGAAATTAGAAGCGGAAGGGCTCCATATTTACATTAGAAATCCATGTGAAATATGGAAATCCATGCAACAAAAAAGAAGAAGCAATAATATATGTACAAGAAACCTAGATTTAGAAAAAAATAAAAATGTTAAATTGTGATCTTGAAGTAAATGGAATAATATTGCAAATAAATGACTAATTTACATTCTTAAATTATATAACACTAAATTGACATAGCATCATTATTTAAGCTTGTATGAAATTTTAGAAGATATATACACAAAAAAACAAGATAATAAAAGCAACTGACTATTGTTTACAAGGATTAATTATCCGCATAAAACTACACTTGTATTTTGGAATGTTCAAATGACCTTTCAATTCATCATCATAGCTTTATTTTACAATTTTCAAAATTAAGTCTTCAATCTTGCAACTTTATCCTTCAATATTCTAGCTTGAACTTCATATGCCTATTTGTCAAATTACTACACTGTTTAGTCAAAAGAAATTTTCTGGCCAGACTTCAAATCAAATTTCATAAACTACACTTGTGTTTTGAATGTTCAAATGACCTTTCAATTCATCATCGTAGCTTTATTTTACAATTTTCAAAATTAAGTCTTCAATCTTGCAACTTTACCCTTCAATATTCTAGCTTGAACTTCATATGGCTATTTGTCAAATTACTACACTGTTTAGTCAAAAAAGAAATTTTCTGGTAAGACTTCGAATCAAATTTCATGTCCTGACTTGAGTTTGTAAGTTTAAAACTGCCAGGCCTAATCTAGGGGAGACATAGGATCAAACCTCATAGCTGCCACTATAACACCAAGAGCATAACCAACCACCTGCAAGTCGGGTATACTAAGTCCCTATGATTTTAGCAAGAGCAGACTCACGGGAAAGGGGAATCCGCCCCTCTAGCCGCCACCACAGCAGGTCATTGTACTCATTGAGATTTGAACTTCGGTCTGCCCTGGCTTCGCCCATGTGACTTACCATCAAACCACACATCACTGTACGAATTTGAGCTTTAACTTTAATATCGTAGTGATAGATCTTTGTGTAAGTGAAAAACATATACTTAGGAAGTAGAGCATGGGAATGGACACCTCTCACTCGGTCTTTTGAGTAGAGCACGGGAATGGACACCTCTCACTCGGTCTTTTGAGTCAACTCTGCCTAGAATCTTCCAGAGAGAACAACGAATGTTATATGCTCAAGATCCCTGTGTTGAAGAAATAAAAAATTATTGAAATAAAGATGCCAATTTATTCTCTCTGAACACTTACAACCCTTTGCCAATAATTTGAACTTTGAAAATTCTAGGAGTCAAAATATTTACATTCAAGTGAAACTCCGGCAGCATGGCCTCAGGCCACAACATCGCCTGCCTTCCATGCTGAAGTGGACAACTTGATTTTCTATGTGCTTAACCGGAGTACCTACCCTTGTATTGGATGACCAGGCAACGTAGAGCTGTTCAACCACTTCTAAAGGCAGTGAATTTTCACTAAGATCTAATAGTTGAAGATAATTAGCCTTCTGAATAGCTGAGATGAGCTCAGATGCATACTCTCCGAATGATATTTCAATTGCTTTGGTCTCTTTCTTTACTAAGACATTTTCATTTGTCCGTAAACTCAGAGGCTGTGAGGAACTTGCACAGTCATCTTCCAGAGGGTGATGATTCACACCCTTTGGTCTGCCCTCATCTTCACTGTCAGCCACATCATATTCACCACAGTTTCTTTCATGCTGCTGACAAGATTGTTGCAACCCTCGGTCCTCGGCGTTTTCAGTTTTATCCCTAAAACAAGCTGTTGTTTGATTCGGACTAGTCTCCAAACCAGTACGAAGTGATTGAGATTTCTGATCTTTTGCTCCACTGTTACAATCCTTACTGCTCGCACAATCACAAAATGTTGTGTGCTCACTAAAAGTGGGGCTTTCATGTTGTTTTCCCCTATTGCTGGCCCTGCTGTCGGAACATTCACAATGATAGTCCAGTGTGTTCACCACTTCTTCAACGCAGCGTTCCGTGGGGCGCTTTTTGGCTCCAGCAACAATGTTAAAAACAATATTGTTCCCAGCGAGACCAAGTTCTTCTAGAAACCTGTTTTCTGTACAATGGCATACATTATCTTAGATTGAATAATAAAGATTGAAATAGATCAAAAGTACATGAAATTCAAAAATAGAGTAAGTCGAACATGTTACCTGACAATGACTCAATGATTTTAAGAATTCCCGACTTCCCAAGGTGACAACGGTTTAATATCAGAATCTTCAATTTACAACCTGCCTTTGCGACAAGATGCCCCAGCACATTTGCGCCCTGATTTCAATGAACATTGAACTTCGGGCATGTGAGGATGCAATAATATGTAGAAGTATGTATAAGCTATAAATATTAATAGAAAATATACGATTGTAAATGACATCCTAGATGCTCCTTATAGTGTATTTGTGGATATGCTCACAAGAAAATAAGCCAAACAGTTCTTACCATTTCAAATCTTATTTCCATCAGAAAACCCTATTTATACTCTACATATATAATTACCACCCCTGTTTAATTATAACAATGTCTCTACCCCAATGGGGTTAACTCAAACAATTGTTGCCAATGTTGCTGGGCATTTAACTAATTCTATGCCAGCAGGTGTCCAGTTTGAGTGCCTCTGAGTTAGGCACACTGGTTTACAACAACAGATTTACTAGGGATGTCATCTGCGAATGTGGGGAAGCATTCCTGTGGGTCTACCCACAAGGTTTTCCTTGGAAAAAAGCCCAATACACTGTCCCTGAAAATGTTTCATCTATCGCTCCAATGATCGATAGGTATTAAAATGTTTTGTAAAATTGGGCCCCCTTCATAAGTGTATATATGGGAAGAGATTATTATTGGAGCTAGATCAGTCCTCAAACACATATGACATAGCCACACACCAGTTTTAACAGAATGTATGCCCAAATTTATCATTTGCACTGTAATGTAGATAACGTCGTCACTGCAAGATATAAATGTAGGCTATGATGGGTACAGTCTGCAAATGTTATGGAAAATTTTGCAATAGGTGTTGCATGAAAAAATGTGAAAAGACTAGATCCATCCACACACCTTATGCAGGAAGAAAAAACCCAGATGGGAAACCAGTCAATTTGAGTTTTAAACCATAGCTAGAGACCATTGAAACGGAAAAAATTTAGAATTCAAAGAGTTCAATCACCTTCTACAAGCACAATCTCAACTGCAAATAGATTTTCTTACTAGATGCGCCCATGTATGGTTCTATTCGTGGATAAAAACTGGCAGAATCCTTTGTATCCTACAGAACTGACAGGTTCAAATTGAATGGGAAGATAGTGACATCAACAACCAAAATATAATCTTAAGCGTAAGCGTACAGCACTGTCAGACATAGTGGCATAATGCCTAAGATATGACTAGAAACTTGGTACAATTTCTGACTGCTATGCCTTTACTGCTAACTTATGAACATGGATACGGTATAAGGCTTCCTGTATTTTTTATAAATATGGCACCCAAATCTCACCGAGTCAACTAATGACTTTGTGTTGCTTCTGAGGCCCATAGTAATCTCACGATTGGACCTCTATTTAACCTCACAGGTTCCCTGTCTGGTCTCCATCGACCTTTAAACCCCACCTCACATTGCAACTTCTCTTGCAGCATCATTTCATTTTCCAAGTACTTTCCTTAAACATGCTTTTCAATAGTGTTTAGCTTGCCCATAATTATAGTATTCGAAAAATATCATATGAGAAAATGGAATCAAAGCATACACCTGAATTTAAAATCTCAGAAAAATGTCTCAATTGATAAACAGGTAAAGCACCTACCCACTCCTCAAGTTGGTTCCCACTCAAATCTAACTGAACAAGGTATTTAAGCAAAATGACATCTTCAAAAAGTTTTGATCCTCCAGAGGGATCAAGCCAACAAAAAGACATATCCAGCATCTTAACTGTTGGTCTTTTCTTTGCCAAGCTCCTGCTTAATTCCAAAGCTCCATCCTGCAATATGCCATTCATCTAACTTTAGGTACTCAAGCAAAATGTTTTACTGTTTAACCTTTCATAACCAGTGATCAGAAGTAAGATTATCTAACCACTCCAATGTGTGTGCCTCCAATTGCCAATGATAAGATACTTGATGATTGAAGAAGATGACAAAGACTTTCTATTGACATTTCGTTCAATTCTACATTTGTTATGTCGAGATGTTGAAAGCTGAGACATACAACAGCAAGAGTTCATATGAGAATTAAATAGATATTCAAGTTAATTTAATATAGAAAACCTGAACAGAGCCCATTATTAGTAAATAAATTATTTTGTGCTAATTTACACAATAAGAAACATTCCAGGAAAAAGTCAAAATACCTTGGTAACATAGAAAGTTTCTTCAGCAGACCAGCCATGGCATTTCCAGAAATGGGGCTGTTTTTACCTGCACAGTGCAGAGACACAAAGTTAGAATTGACCCTGATCAAAATTCAGACTAGCTTAAGTAACAATTGCACCAACTTGGCACGTCTGTAACTAAAGGACACATCAATCAGTATTCGAAAGGAAGTATAGAATGGAAGCTTGCAGCCAACATTGCATGGGAGTGGTTGGATACTAGGCATTTTTCATTTTCATAACAAAACCAAATTTTCATCTTCAGTAGTTATATAGAATTATGTTTTGGGAAGAGAGGACAGCAACATTTACCTATTGATAATTTCTCAAGCGGAGAATCCTGAGGCAGTGCATGGCCAATGCTCTGAATTGTTCTGCTAGTAAGAGCACAATCCTCCAGATTCAAGGTTTGCAATGCTGGAAGAATCAAATTCAGTGGGTATCCTTATGAAAGGCATTCAGCGGTTGTGAAGATACATTGTATAAAAAAAATCAAATATTTATAGAAAGTATCATTGATGCTACAAAAATAATTGAAAAGCTTATATATGCAATTTTTGACACAATAGATGAGTCATAAGGAAAGGTGTTATTGTAAATCTTGTTGTGCTATTATCTGCAAAAATAATTGAATGGATAGGTTTATCATCTCTTCTCAAAAGCTCAGCAAAGTGAGATCAATATCAAAACTATGTCCTTAACCACAATAAATTAAGATTACAAATTTCAATCAACAGTAAAATAAGCATTGAAATTACAAGCAATTAGCTTACATTTGCATTCTTCTACAACTGTAGAGATATAGCGAGCGCAGGCATCTGTCAGGTGATTCCCAGACAGATTCAACACTGCAAGCCGAGACAAAGATACAGGACATTTGCAAATCTGGTCATATAACACAATAGAGGCACAAGATTAAATACATAATGCTATAGAGAGAATCTTCAAACACTAAGCACTACAGCACCTCAAGCAAATTTAAATTCTTCTATTGTATTAGTTCGAATCAAGGACAAAGTTGATTTACATCATCCATGACATTTGTTTTATTTTGCAATCACTTAACATTGGATTCATTTCAAACAATTGTATCAATTGACTCTACCAAGGATTTCATAGTCAACATTTATGAATTTAAGCTGAAAACATGAGTGGCCAGACGTACTCTAAATACTTTTGTTCCAACAATAACCATATGGAATGCTTGTGTCACCCACATAAACACAACAAAAGGACAGTTGGATTTCTGATGCTACAAAAATTAGTTGAGGTGGAGAGACTTAATGTTTGAAGCTGACATAATTTATGTATGGTGGGGAAAACTAAAACTGACAAGTAATCAAAGTCAAGTGGACATTTGTCAATAAGACAAAGAAGGGGATAGTTTAAAAAGAATCTACATGAGCAACAATAATGGATTGGACAGAGAGTCCTAATCATGTAAGCATTGCAGTACATAATTACAAAAAGGTTATGTTTCACTCAAGGTTACTTGGGAGCGGGAGCGGGAGCGGGAGCGGGAGCGGGAGCGGGAAGCAACTTTTTCAAAAGCTCCCTGTTCAGGAGCAAATTGGGAGCGAATTTGTATATAATATATATGTTGATGCATATATGTCAACAAAAGCATGTAGAATGATGAATTAGATATAAAAGCATAAAAACATAGAATGAACCATATAACATCAATCATCTAGAAGTTATAATCTCCATCAACCATGTCCACAAGTTAGTAACATACAACATATCGAGTCTCATGATTCATCAATCTTAAAGTTTCAAGCTTTCAAAATTCAATA
>APFE030979077.1:95243-135394 GCA_000404065.3 Pinus taeda
AATTCAATACATAACATTTATCATCATTGATCACCAAAATTATATAAAAATTCTAACATGAAATGAAATGAAATGTTATAAAATGAAATGAAATGAAACAACTTTCAACTTTCACGAAGCATCATATTCATAATTCATTACCAACAAGTTATAACTGCCAACTTAAAACTTCAAACTTAAATTGTCATATATTGTTTACAAAAAATATCATAATAAATATGAAAGAGTAACAGTTATAAAAACTACTAGAAACTAGAAAAGACAAGTAAATATATTATCTATTGCTAATGCTTGGGCCTCTTGCCGCCACTAGAAATGTCTAATTTTTTAGTCTTGTTGGAAAATCAGGATCTTTGTCATTAGTAACACCCTCTAAGCATTAATATCTAGAGGTATCTTTGCCATTACCTCTGGATCTGTATAGGGATCTTTGTCATTAATATCACCCTCTAAGCATTAACATAAGATAGAAAAAACATAGCATGTCAAGTCAAGATTTTGTTTGAGTGATGGATACATTTTTAGTAGGGTTGTGATAGAGGAGTTCGACAACCAATGTCACTAACATCAAGGTAGATAGAGGGATTGGTGCTCTTGATTAAATATGAGTTGACAAAATCCAATGGAAACATTGCAATCCCCTCCCAATCCTGAAATCCTGAAAAACTGATAAGTCTGTTGGATTTTGAATGAGATCTATTCTACTTTCTCCATATGAAGTCCAATGAGGTCGAAACCACTCTCAAGCATCCCAAGTCATTTCAGGGTAATGTTAAAAATTTAAGTAAAAGGACTTTAAGAATTTAATATCACCATGAATCGCATATCAATACTAGGGCCATAGGCTTGATCATTAGGCTGCCCCACTCAAAAATTATTGTTTCTTTGAAAAATAATTGCATTTTGAATGTTTTTGCTAAAAACAATTTGCAAAAAAGGCTAGGGAGAGAAAATTTCGCTCCCGGGGTTGCTCCCAAATTTCGGGAGCGTGCTCCTAGGGTTGCTCCCAAATTTCGGGAGCGTGCTCCTAGGGTTGCTCCAAAAGGGAGCGCGCTCTGGGAGTGGGTTTAGGGGGGGGAGCCACTCCTCTACAACCCTGGTTTCACCATGATTAGGAGATTGGATGAGAGGGAGATGGTGGGTTAACGGTTTGATGATAGGAGATGGTGAGAAAATTTCTATGCAGTGCTAAAGAAACATCCCAAATTTCAAGAGATTGCAAAAGGGATGTGAAGAACCAGAACATAGAAGAGCATCCATGCACCCCCATGCACTAGAAAATGAAAGGATATAGGGAAAATATAGAAAATATTAAGAAACCCACTACTTTTTTTTTCTTTTTATCAGCTAAAGAAATCGTGCCTGGAACAACTCTCAAGCATACGTAGTCTTGCCCAGGATTGGACCACAAAGCCTGTGGGGACCAACCCTCCCCACCTAACCATTGGACCGCGTCCTGGGGACTAAGAAACTCACTACATAACATTATCGCACAAACACTTCTCTTGTGTTGCCCTTTATCTCTTGACTTCGAAAATGAAATTTTAGGGATTTGGAAGGAAGTGAGCATGAGGTTTAAAATGCATATTGTGCTCTCATGAAAGACAAAAAGGAAAGAAAGAAAGATAAGAATACCCAAAATAAATTTCACAATGATTGGCTATTTAAGTTTTCCAACCAAGTAAGCAATGCTTGGGGGTCCCCCATTTTGTGAAGGAACACCATGACATCCCATGTAATCTTAGTCACCACACTCATCAAATTTCAAGCTTGAAATTTGAGATTCGGCAAACTTCAAGCCTAAACAAACTTCCGCAAAACTTCAAGTCAGTGGATGGGCCACCTGGACAAGTGTACTTGGCATTAATTGATTTGCACATGGATGAGACTAATGGCTTGATCTTGACCACTAATGGTTGATCTAATGATGGCAGTGTTCTTGCTATTGCTTTACCCTACATCCTCCATTCCATTGATGCTCACTAGTTTGTTGTCTTTTTTCATGTTCGGGTTGAGCTTGGTGTTTTTCCATGAAGTGACACCCCATTATTGAACATCCTTTATTGTAACAATTCTAGAAGACTTAAAAGCACCCTTGTTGCCTCAAAATCTAGCAGGTCTTGTGAGAGGCCTCACATAACAAAAGCTAGACTAAGACACAACAATGAGTTGGATGCCATTGTCACCTCAACATTCCACCTCCTGCTCTTTAGTGGAATTTCACCACACAGGAGGCTTCCCAATATAGGTCACCTAAGGATATTCTAGGTTAATAGGATCAAATTGACACTTTGAAAGGCTTGATCAAGGTACTCCAGACTAAGTTCAAGGCTCAATTCTTTGCGATAATGAGTAGCGTACCAATAAAAAAGCCTATGAGATAAGGTTTGTAGCCTAAGGTTTTAAGATCTAACTCAACAATGGCACATCTAGGCACAAAAGTGAAGGAGAAAAGGTTTGTTTGAAAGATATGATCAACAAATAAGATGAAAAACCTTCAAATGACCCTAAGTTGAATCCTTTATGAGGAATTAGGGGTTTTGCAAGCACTAGAATTGCCTAGGGTTGATGATATCAGCCCAAGGTAAGAATCTTCAACCATGCAATTTGTTGGACTTTGATGTTATAAGGCCAAGCAAGGTGAAAGGACCTCTAATAAGCTCAATGCTTAAAAATCCCTTGAAGAGCTGAAATTTTAGGGCTGGAACTTTAGGAGAGAAGGATAAAAAAGGTTCCTATTTTTTATCACCAATACAGATGTCGGTGCCTTTATCTATTTGGTTGATGGAGTTTTAGGGATTTTGACAATGGAAATATCAAACCCTTTAAGGGAGTAAGGGAAAACCCCAAGGTTTCACTTGCTAACCGTAACTATCATTTTATGAGGGGGTAAATTTACTAAAGAAAAGCTCTCTAGGAGATTCTCTTGGGAAATCCATGGATACAAAATTAAAGCATGCAAAATTACCAAGCATTTCATATAAATATAAGCATTTGTAAATGGAACATAGAAACTCTAGCAATATTCATTACATGCAATAATCATGAAACATATTATATAAAAATTTACTGTCAAGATATCCATGAGAGAGCCTTCTTTATCCCAAAACAATGTCTCCACAATAAGCACTAGTTTCCAATAGCGAAATGTCCACAAAAGATCACATCTCCACAAAATATAAGTACAACAGGTAGGTCAAAATATCTAAGAGAGGCCAACTTCTCTGCAAGTGATGACAAAGAAAGTGAAGGAGGTGATCCTCTATTTATATGAGGTCTACTTCTTCTAATTTCCAACTAAAAAGATAGTTACGGTTACAATCCAACCCACTCGCCTTACAACATAATATGCCAACATAAGCACACATATGTGAACCATAGACATAAAAAGGTGATGACATCATGCTCTTTTGGGACTCCAAATGCTCAATCAAGGCAAAGTCAATGTCGAAAATGTCTTTGAGCATCATGATCATCCTCCATTTGAGGAAAATCCCCAAATCATGCATCAAATCAACTACAAGGGTCCAAAATCCAGTTTTGTGGGTAACCCTACAGGAGAAAACCTTTCCCCTATTCCTGACAGAGAATCAGCAGCCCCTGACAGCCACCACTAGTTGATGATATGCCATATATCTCTCCCACTTGCATCAGTCATATGCTTCTCACCCATCTGGCAAGAGCACGTGGACGAAGGTGGGCTTTTGATCAAAAGGTACTTTAATCAATTTGCAATTGAGTGCTTGTGCTTGTTTATATTTGGGCATATGATATGGATTATGGAGTGACTTGGAAGAAGGATGGGTTTTAACCGTGATCTTGTTCCCTCACCTTTAATGGGGGGTTAATCTTCGATCCTAGTTCACCGGGACCTTACCTAATGGCCCAATTGGTATAGGAGGGGAACTACTTGGGAAGCCCTGATTGAGTTGGTGTAGTTCCATCTATCCCTATGCTATAGTAAACACTTTCCATCTTACATTACAAGCTCATATCTCACCTCCATTCTTCGGATTCAACTGACCATTGGTCCTTTGGGATTTGGTACCCATACATCCACATACTTAGGTAGGGCCCTAAACTTTTCCCTTGGAGGTTGATACAGCTAAAGGAAACAGAAAAAACATATCATGGCTACAAAGCAAAAACAAAAGAAAGAAAATCCAAATGCAAAAGATGGCCAACGACATACAAATTAGCACATGGCAAAAGCCTAGCATGAGACTACCTCTCTCATTATGGCCATCACTTGGTTCTTGAGCACATATAGCTCCATTACATCAAAAGAAGCAACCCTTGCATGTCCCAATCGCAATGAGCGATAAATTGACTCATCATTAAGGGGTAATACAACCACTATATCATTAAAAATCAAGCAAAAGTAAAGGTGCACATGAGGGGTGGAAAAACAAAGGCTGAGTTGGTAACTCATGCATCCATGATTGCTCCCTCCTCACATCTATGCACTCAAGATGTGGATCCCCATCTTGTTGATTCCTTTGACCATGGTACTTGAATAGGAAGCCTTCTCCCTTCCATACCATCATTATTATTCATTAACACCTATCAATTGAAGGGTTGACTAAGGAAATGTTTATTCCCCTTAGGGGCTAGAAACACCTAATAAGATTGCCCTTTAGCTACTCCTACCTAGGGAGGAAACACTGTTGCAAGCTTAAAACCCTAATTTTGGAGGGAAATCATTATTTGAAGTATTAAATAGCCCATTACATTCAAGCTTGGTTCACTTAGATGCAATAATGATTTTTGTCCGTAATGACTAGTTGCTTTCACTAGAATCTATGTTGTGATTGTCAAGTGGTTCAACGACCCTTGTCGTGGGCAACTTACCCACAAGTACCTAGGCCATTTGAGGAGTCTATTAGCACTAACAACTGAAGCGTTAAGAGCCTTGGGCCTTGTAGTGGAAGAAGCATGTCACACATGACCTTGAGCACCTCTTGCACCCAAGACATTATGCCTCTTTGCACTAAATTTGATGATTTTTCAGGATGACACACTTAGACCCAGTGTGCCCCCCAAGCTAGACATAACAACATATGAGGGATGGCAACTGATTTAGGGCCCAGATGAGGATGGTCTCACCTTCAAGGAATTGGGAGGGCTTGTAGCACTTGGAAAGCCTTCAACATTGGCGTAGATATGGAAATTGTGAGCAATTGGAGACCCCATAGAGGCCACTTTGTGGTGCCCCAGCTGGCTCCCAAGATCACAGAGAGCCATTGAAGTTGATTTGAGGGCCAACCCTCAAATCATGAATTTTACATGCTACTACATCACACTTGGCACCTTGTAGCACCACACATGGCACTGGGAGCACATTTTATGCATGGCGTAAGCCCTAGAAGCATAGCAAATCACACATGTGGGCTTGTTTGACCATTTATAATGAAAGCTAGTGGGTTAGCTTGTAACCCAAGCAACTTTAGTTATTTTACTTAGGGGCTTATTACCCACCACCAATGGGTGATGTTGTCGCACAGATTGTCTGAGCAGCGCGACAATGCTCAGACCGGGGGTTGTTACCCTGATCCCCGATCTCTCCATTTAAGCCGTCTCCTGAGGCTAAGGGGGGTAGACCCTATGGGATAAAGGAAGACCAACTTGGACCAGTTGGGTTGAGAGGCACAACAAGCCAGTTTAGCACCTGATTGATTTTAGGAATAATGTATCAGTGCCTTATGGAGTTAACCAAGTAATTAATTAACTGCTGCTGCTTATGAAGTAATTTAACAATTGCTTGAAAATATTTACAAAATATCAAACATGTAAAGAGCATTATATAATCCAAGCAATGATTAATTTTACTAGATGAAAAATCTTCAATAGATGCACAAAGTTTTAGCAATTAAACTTCAAAAGATCAAATACTTTAAGCAACCATGAAATTTTAAATGCTAACCAGATTCAAATAGTTAATCTCCAGATATAAACATTTAAGCACATTTAACTATACCAGAGGACAACGAAAAAAAAAAAAAAAAAGAATTTCCAATTTTTAATTAGTCTTTTTTCAAAAAAATATAATTTTTTAAATATATATTTTTTTATATTTTATATTTTATGAGAGATTTTTGCTAAAGTGAATATAACAAAATCTTAAATCTAAATGATAACAAAATATAAACTATACAATAAAACAAAAATCTTAATAAAAAATTGTATGCTTTTTATACTCTTTATATTTTTATACTTTTTGATATTATTTTTAAAATCAAAATTTAAACAAAATTAAAACTAAGACCTAAGACTGAAAAGCTAAGCTAAAAACAAAATGAAAGAACTAACACCTGATCTATAACAAAAAAAAAATCTATAAAATTCAAATTCTAACTAAATAAAACTCTAAATCTAAATAAAAAAAATAAAAAATCTAACCTAGCATAAAACCAAAATATTACTCTAAACTAAAATCTGTCTAAAAAAACTAAAAGAGACTTAAAAAAAATTTATGATTTTTTTTATTATTATCTTTTTTTATTTTTAATATATAATAGAAATCATAAAATGTGTATACATATAAAAAAAAAGGAATGGAACGAAATTTGAATCCTAACCTAAGTCTAACGTAAGTTGATATTTAATAAAAAAAAGATATGCACCCTAACTATCAAACGCATACAATTAAAAGGAAATCGAAAAGTTCTGAATATGTGTTTATGCTTGCAGGTTCGAAGAAGCTTGGACGGCGGCAGAAGGACCACGGAACAGAGGAAGGAGCTGATGGAAGGCACCTCAAATGGAGATGAGGATGGGGCTCATGCGAAGGAGGCAAACACTGTCTTCAACAGTTTGTTGCAGCGAGGAAGAGCAAGATGATGACTAAACTCAGCAGAAGATTGTGTGGAATGTGGGATGGCAAGCGTGAGGATGGCAGAAGGGTGCAAAGGACAAAAATGGAATACACGGGCAGAGGGAGAAGCTGGGTGCTTTATGACTGCGTGAGGAAGGAGCAAGGATAGGTAGCGTGAAGCAGAGAAATGAGCAACGTTTAAAGGCTGAGAAGAAGTAAAAACGCAAAAGGATGGAGCTGCGTAGGGAGGACGCAGGAATATGCAGTTAAATATTGCGTTTGAGGTTTTGTTGAGGGCTAAGGAGTTCGATGAGCAGGGACGAAGGAAGAAATGCATACACAGATTCTAAGAAATGTTAACGACAGCGTGTGGAGGTTGCAACGTTGGTTGCATGAAAGTGAATGTGGCAGCGAGAAATAATATGCAGCGCTGGCAGATTGTTGAGGGAATGAGCTGATAGATAGAGAGCTGCGCTGAAATATAGCAATGCTGAAACTTGGCAACAATCCAGGAGCTCCACACAGCCTCCATAAAAAAAAATTCGGAAATTTTCCTGCAAATGAAATCCCAGTAGACAGATAGCTTGGAGAGGCTCGAATTTCTTTAGAAAAACCCTGCAAGAATTGATCCTGAGGCCAGATCTTACCCTCCATGGCCTAGATCTGGCTTCAAATCAAATTTCAACTTTAGATCTACAACCTGCAACCTGTTCCTGAAAACAAACAGCCAAAACCTAAAAATGCAAAAAATAAATGAAACCCTAAAAACCTTAAGAACCAGCTAAATAATTACAGTATTTGCAAATTGAAAGCTCTAGGTAGCCAAATTTACCGTTATGCCACAAAAATATTTTCAAAATTTTAAACTTAATGTGAGTTGCTTCAGAAAACCCTTCGTGCATTCACCAAAAAAATTCTAATGATAAGCCTGGGATTAAAATTGGTTGGGCTCTTTTAGAAAACTCAATCCGAGAGTTGGCTGGTTCAATCGAGAACTTCCCCTGATGCCTAGTAAACTCAAAACTAAGGATATCCTGCACAGCTTAAATCAACCATTATATTCAGAAATTAAACTATCATTCAAACCCCAGAGATTAGACAAGATACCTGTGCCTAAATTAATCTTCATCAAGCTATCATCAATGGTTGAAACTAAATTTATGCAGAAAAATAAAACATCTTACAACGTTTCCAGAAGAGTAACACCAGCAAGATTTTCAACCCCAAAGTCTTTTTTTATTGCACAAAAAATGACTACAAGAGAGCTTTCTTTAGCACCAAACTCTAAGATCCAATGATCTCAAATGACCCCTGACACCCTATTTAAAGGAAAATTTCCCAACGGCTAGTTCGAGTGATCCATGTCAAAATGATCTCAACCGTCGATGAGGATCAAAATCCCTTTCAATCTCATCTGTCAAAATTTTAAATGCATTTTAATATATTAAAAAATTAAAATTTTGCATTTATTTCCTCAAAACTGCGACTTATTATTATTCTATTATTTTATTTTATTTAAAAAGATTTTTTTTTCCAGTTATTTTTTAATTTTTTACTTTTGGATCCTCGAATTTAGCCTTTGGAGAAATCACCTAGGACCTAAGACTTATGACTTATGAGGGGGTAAAACATTTTCTAACCCTCAAGACACTATACATCATGACTTTTACAATTTTACATCTCAAGGGGAAAAACTCATTTGACATAGACCCTCATAGACCACCCAGTTCTGCGACACAAATATAATCTAGCAGATCAAGCAATTTGTAATAACCTAAGCAAATAGTTAGAATTATTTCCAAATTACTTTTACATAGACTCGAAATACACTAGGATTCCCCTAAGATTCTAATGACAAAATCCATTCCGACTTTGGGGTTAGGCTAAAGGAAAACTCTGCCGATCATGGATCGGTGAGACAAAAAACCTTCCAGAATGAAGATTATCACTAGAAAATTAAGTTTGCCTAGGCAATTTACATACATGACTCAGATCTGCTAAGATTATTTACAATTTACACATAAAGACTGGGTTTACAACATAACATGATCGGGCTGATGATGACAGTCGAATGGCACGGACACGTCGATCAAGCGCTATCCCTTTTGCGAAAAAGGGGGTGTACTGCTATGGGTAGTTGACATGTAGTGGTCAACAAGGGACACCCATAGGAGAAAATTCTCTCCTAGATTGTCTTCAAACAACAACCAACAACCCCTTGCACCCCCCACATAGCTTGATGTGCCACCATCTCAACCACCTCAAGCTACCATTATGTGCCCTCGCCCATTCTATCATGATCGTATGTTTGAAGGTGGGCCTTCCAAATTTTAAAGTATGGCTTTTCATTATGTAATTGGGTATTTTTGCTTAATTATTATGGACACATTTCGATATGGATTAGTGGGGGGGATTCGGCAAAAAAAATGGGCATGGTCTATACTCTTGTCCCCTTTGTCCAATTTGGTCATTAGTCTCTTGTATCCTAGTCTTGTGGAATCTCTTTTATTGGTTACTAGCTTTAGGAGTGGCACTACATGGGAAACCCTGATTTGGTTGCGTGGTCCCACTTCCCGACACCACATACATCACTCCACTCTGCTCATTATAGCCCCTTCCACATAGTTCCCATCCAGATCCACATTTGTCCATTGGGTCCACAAGGAGTTAGCCTTCCCCTCCACTTGTCCACAGCTTGGGTCGGGCCTGGAACGATGCCCCGGAGGTTGATGCATCTAAAGAGAAAGTAAAAAGCATAATTTGGCCACTCTCAACAGGAAATGTACCATAAAATGTAAAAGACGAACAGGACATACAAATTTAGCATGTGGGCAAAAGCCAACATGAGCTCTACCCCTTATCATTATGGCCATCACATTGGTTCCTAGGGCCCCTATATGAGCCCCTTGCGTCATTAAGGAACCCATGATTGTCCCAACACCTTATGGGCGATAAACTGCCTAACCTTAAGGGGGTAATCACTAGCATATCTAAAACATCATGCTTTCATTCCCTGGAGACTCGAGCAGTTATAAAAAAGAAAAATCAATAAAAAGCAAAAGGCTTATGAAGAAGGGTGGAAAAACAAAGGTCGAAGTTACTCATGTACCACAATTGCTCCCTCCTTCATCTATACACCCATGTGTTGGCTTCCCTCAATTTTGTTGCCCTTGTACCATGACATGTGGCTTGGAGCCTCCCCTGATGCCGCCCCCAATCCATTCCATCATTATGTAACAAGACACCTGCCATTTAAGGGATGTACCATGGACCTGTCACTCCCTTGGAGGTTGAAACCACCTAATAGGGTGCTTGATTGACCTCTTTCTTGTACTTAGGAACACCTATACATTATAAAGCCCATTATGGAAGGGCATGACACCATGAAGTGTCCGCTTGGTTTCGTGATTTGTAAGCTCATTTACTCAATTGCACTAATGAACTGTTGTGCAAGAAGGTGAGGAGACACATTGGACCTTATACAAAATTGCAAGTGGGTCTTCATCTTGGGGTTTGGTCTCCCTATACGGGGCACAAGTCCTCCAAAGGGTCTTAATGGCACTTATAGGGTGAGCATGGAAAGCCATGGGCCTCCACTTTAACAGAGAGCAGATAACCACACCATGGGATCCTTCAGCACCATTCATTGCTTTCTCGTGTCCCATTTATTCGAAGATGATGATGCACCTAGACCACCTTGCCTAGCCTTAATACACACTTGGTAGATGATCCAGGGCCAAGATGGGGTTTTGTCTCACCTAGGGAGACAAGGGAGGGTTTGCATCATTGTACTAGCCCTTACAAAAGGAGCACATGCTTGATCAATTCCATTGGAGACCCATGAGGATGTTCTTTGTGCCCGCACAGCTATTTGGGAGCACCACGATTCATTTGCTTGGAGATCAAAGGGCCACACCCTTTATCAATGATATTGGTGTTGATTTTCGGTAGCATTGGATGTGCTCTAAGTCTCAAAATTTGTCGAGAGGCTTAAAAACGTGTATCCCACAATACCCAAAAATCGTTTTGGAAAATTCTACTCGAAGACAGTTTTATTAAAATAATTAATTATTTTTAATGGAGCCCTAAGCCTAAACTTAGGGAATTAAACTAATTAAAGTGTATTAATCTAAATTGTGGGTGAAACTTCTAGAAGAAGCTGGAGATCGAGTCCAAATGATCTAAGTCATGATTAGAATCTAATCTAGGTCGTTGGTTCTTAACTGGAGGATTATAAGAAGGACTTACATCGGCACTCGAAAGACACACCAGGCAGATACTCAGTTACCCAAGTAAAATCGATTTTCTCACTACTAGAAGTTCGGCACAAGGAAATCGATTCAGAGGGAGAGTTGCAAATGAGGAGGAGAGAGAGGGTAGCAGCATCAGTGGGGAGTGCAAGAGCAAAAGACGCAGAGCAGAGAAGGGACAATGCAGAGGCTATGACGCAAAGGGATAGTGCATGGGCTAACGCTGGGAATACGCAGTCCTCAACACAAAAGCTGACACAGTGAGAAGTAGAGGGGGCAACAGGTCCTCTCCTGGATCAAAATCTCGTCGGGAAGTGTGAGAGAATTGTTAGTAAATTTATCACATAGATCTCTCTTCTATTTTGTTGGCTATATCTTGTACATGAGATTTGTGTTGAAGATTAATAAAGAAACCCTCATCTACTACACTGGTTTTCTTGCATTGGGTTTTTCGGGGGACAATTGTCCAAAAATAATTGTCATTGTGATTGTACTTGTGCTAGTACTTTTCTTTACATTTATTTTCCACGATATTTTAATTGTGAAAGCTGCAGTAGAATTTATTTCGATATTTGCCGTAGAAACACTGTGAATAACTTATTTTTGAATTAATAAGTAGAAGAAATAATATCAGTCACTGCAGTTGGATTTCTATCTAGAAATTTCACATGGTATCAGAGCATAGATCATAAGCAGAGAGGAAAAGGATTTCGAAACTACTACAAAGGCAACGTAGTTCGAAGGCCAAGGAGGACAAAGTTTTGATGAGAATTTGATTTCTCTGAGTGAGTCGATAGAGAAATTCGATCTCCAGATCGAAGCTTACCAAAGGCAGAAGGGAGTAGCGTATTTTTTCCTTGCAGAGCAGATCTTCAATAGGGACACAGATATTTTGCAGCAGTTGTTGGAGCAAAAAAGCGTCAGATAGGAAAATAGCACAAAGAAGGATGGAAAATCAAGATGTCTCTAGATTATCTTCTAGATTAGAAGAAGAATTCACATGCCTGGCAAGTTCAGCATCAGCAAATGTTTGGTACATTGATAGTGGCGCTTTAGCCCATATGACTGGAGTACGAGAATATTTCTCGAGTTATCAATAAGAGCAAATGGACTTCCATATTACTATGGGAAACAGCATGAAGTGTACTCCAGTAGGGAGAGACACCATAGCATTTCACATGGAAGCAGGAACCAACATTCGAGCCACTAATGTTTTGCATGTGCCCGGGTTAGGAATGAATCCGATTTCAGTGTCCCAGTGACATGACAAGGGATATGATGTATACTTCATTGGAAAGAAAGTATATGTCAAACATCCAAGCTGGAAGAAGAAGAGACAAATTGGAGCTCAAAGCAATAGACTATATAGGTTGCAGCTTAAGTCTCCAATGGCACTAATAGGTAGCAATCTTGATGGTGAAAAGGAATTGAATGAGCTATGGCACAAGCGAATGGGACACTTACACCATGAAGCACTGAGGATACTCAAAGAAATTGTTACAAGAGTTCAAGTTCTTATTATTGAGCATGATGATATATGGAGAGGATGCATACTAGGGAAGTACACTAAAGCAGCTTTTTCTAGGAGTAAAAACAAGGCAAAGGGAGTATTGGGATTGATACACTCAGATATCTGTGGTCTAATGTCCACAAGAGCTCTTATTGGTGGCGAATACTTCGTCACCAATATTGATGATCACTCTAGGAAAACTTGGATATTTTTTTAAAGACCAAGGATGAGGCCTTTGATCGGTTCAGAGAGTTAAAGGCTCTCATTGAGAACATGATAGGGAAAAAGATAAAGGTATTGCATTCAGATAATGGTGGAGAATATATAGACAAAGACTTCACAATTTTCTGCGCAAAAGAGGGCATCAAAAGAGAATGGACAACTCCATATAATCTGAAGGAGAATGAAGTAGCAAAGCATGAGAGTAGAACTATTGTTGGGACGGCAAAGGCTATGTTGTATGATTAGGATTTGCCTAGATTCTTATGGGCAGAAGCTTGCAAAACAGCAGTGTATATCCAGAATAGAACCCCTCATAGAGCTTTGGGGAAGAAAACGCCCAAAGGTGTCTTCACAGGCACGAAGTCAGAAGTCAGTCATCTCAAAATATTCAGAAGTGTGGCATATTGTCACATTCCTGATGAGAAGTGTAGTAAATTGGATCATGCTGCAGAAAAAGGGGTACCTTGTAGGATATAGCAAGACCTTGAAAGCATACAGAATCTACATTCCTAGCAGCAGGAAGATTGTAGTAAGACGGGATGTGAAGTTCATGGAGGATAGAGCTTTCAGGATATCCCGAGAGATGCCAGCAGAAGATCAGTTCATAGATGTTCCTTTAGTCCAACAGCAACAAGGGAAGTAAGGAGGACAACTAGGAGGACAGACACCTGGAACTAGCACAGTGACCAATACCAGTATTTTCTCAGAAGAAGGAAATCCAAGTAGTTCTCAGTAGGTGGAACGACAGGAACAGGAGGGGGATTTGATCAAGCCCCTCCACCCCTAGTGGCAAAACCAGTAGAGAAGTACGACATACATTGGGGGACACAAGGGAGTTTGTCGAAGCTCCTAGAACTGAGAAGAGGTAGCATAGACAGCGTGACAAGTACCAAGCCTTGGTAGCACATGTTGAAGAACCCTCTAGCTTTCAGGAAGTCGTACAACACCAAGTATGGGTGGATGCCATGGTAGAAGAGTATAGTTCTATCATGATGAATGATGTCTGGGAAGTAGTACCTAGGCCAGAGGATAGATCAGTTGTAGGATCAAGATGGATCTACAAGATCAAGTATGCTGCAGATAGCATTATAGAGAAGTACAAGGCTAGGTTCATAGCAAAGGGGTACGCACAAAAAGAAAGAATAGACTATGAAGAGACCCTCACCCCAGTAGCCAGATATATCTCTATCAGATCTATTATATCCCTAGCAGCTCAAATGGGATGGGAGATTCACCAGATGGATGTCAAGACAACATTCTTGAATGAGGTGATAGAAGAAGAGGTGTATATAGAACAAGCTGAAGGCTTTGAAACTCATGAGAAGAGAACTCATGTATGTAGGTTAAAGAAAGCCATGTATAGGCTCAAGCAGGCACCCAAAGCATGGTATGGTCGGACTGATAGCTACTTGCAACAGTTGGGATTCGTCAAGAGTGATGTTGATCCCAATCTCTACTATCTAATGGTGGAGAATGAGCCACTTATTCTGGTATTATATGTGGATGACTTGTTTCTAACAGAGTCATCTAGGCTCATAAAGGACTGCAATAATAATCCTGAAGCAGAATTTGACATGAAGGATATGGGGTTGATGCATTATTTTCTAGGGTTGGAAGTATGGCAGAAAGATGGGGAGATCTTCCTTGGACAAGCAAGATATACTACAGAGATTCTGAAGAGATTCAAAATGGAGGATTGTCGGCCCATGGCTACACCCAAGATCACCCACTAGAAGAAAATAGATGCATCAGGAGACAAGGAGGTGGACCCCACCTTGTACAAACAACTCATTGGGTCGCTCATGTATCTAGTCAACACTAGGCCAGCCATTTGCTTTGTTGTCAACACCCTTAGTCAGTTCATGGGGGAACCAAAAAGGGTGAATTAGGCAACAGTTAGGCACATTCTTAGATATGTGTGTGAAACAGTCAGATATGGGTTGAAATACACCCGAGAAGATGACATCAGATTGAATGGACTCATAGTTGTAGATTGGCAAGTAGTTCAGTAGACCGAAAAGTACGTCCATGTATTGCTTCAGTGTTGGATCAAGAATGATCTCTTGGTGTAGCAGGAAGCAAAGTCGATAGCTCTAAGCTCAGCAGAAGCGGACTATATGGCAACCAGCACAGCTACGTGCGAAGCTATATGTCTTAGAAAACTGCTTGAGAGTTTGTTCAGGAAAAGGATGGAGACGACCAATATTTTCTGTGATAATCAGAGTTGTATTAAACTCTCTGAGAATCCAGTATTTCATGATCGGTCGAAACACATCAATATCAGATGTCACTTTATCAGAGACTGTGTTTAGCATGGTGCAGTACAATTGCAGTATGTCTCCACAAGAAGTCAGGTAGCAGGTGTCCTAACAAAAGCTTTAGGAAGAGCTAAGTTCATCCAATTCAGGGAGCAAATGGGTATGGTCGAGAATCCATTTTAGTAGCAGAAACAGATGGTTTCTCAATTGCGACAACAGTTTGAGAGGGAGTTGCAGTACGGATGCAGTGTTAACAATGGCATGGTCAGCAATAGTACAGATGCAGCATTTGCACAATAGTTGGTGGACGGGATGTCAGACATCAACAATACAGAAGGAGATGTTACAAAACAGAGGAATGCTTCAGCAAGGTGCACTGCTAGAGCACATTCCTCGCTAAGATGGAGTGTTGATTTCTAGTAGCAACGGATGTGCTCTAAGTCTCAAAATTTGCAAGGAAGCTTAGACACATGTATTCCACAATACCCATAAATCGTTTTGGAAAATTCCACCAGGAGACAATTTTATTAAAATAATTAATTATTTTTAATGGAGGCTTAAGTGTAAACTTAGGGAATTCAAATAATTAAAGGGCATTAATCTAAACTATGGGTGAAACTTCTAAAAGAAGATGGAGATTGAGTCCAAATGATCTAAGTCACTAATTAGAATCTAATCTTGGTTCTTAGTTCTCAACTGGAGGATTATAAGGACTTCAATGGGCATTTGAAAAACACACCAAGCAGATACTCAGTTGCCCGAGTAAAATCGATTTTCTCACTGGTCGAAGTTTGGCAAGAGGAAATCGATTCAGAGGGAGAGTTGCAGGTTAGGAGGAGGGAGAGGTAGGAGCATCAGTCGGGAGTGCAAGAGCAAAAGACGCAAAGCAGAGAAGGGGCAGCGCAGAAGTTGTGACATCGAGGGACACCACAGAGGCTAACACTGGGACTACACAATGCTCACGCAGAAGCTGGCGTAGTGAGAAGCAGAGGGGGCAGCAAGTCCTCTCCTAGAGGAGAATCTCACCGGGAAGTGTGAGAGATATGTCAGTAAATTTCTCACAGAGATTTCTCTTCTATTCTATTGGTTGTATCTTGTACATGAGATTTTTGTTGTAGATTAATAAAGAAACCCTCACCTACTGCACTGGTTTTCCTGCATTGGGGTTTTCTAGGGACAATTGTCCAAAAATAATTGTGTCATTGTGATTGTACTTGTGCTAGTATTTTTCTTAACATTTATTTTCCATAGTATTTTAATTGTGAAGGTTATAGTAGAATTTATTTCAATATTTGTTGTAGAAACACTGTGAATAACTTATTTATGAATTAATAAGTAGAAGAAATAATATCAGTCACTGCAGTTGGATTTCTATCTAGGAATTTTCACAATTGGAGACCTCCTATTCATTACAGCACATGAGGGACTTCAATTGGCCTTCCAATGGCCCTTCTAACTAATTTTCTACCATTTCGACTCTCTTGAGAGGCAAATTATTCTTAATGTGTAGCTATTTGGTGGGCTTCTCACCAAATGTATTATTATTTTTTGCACATTATTTTATTTTAGGGTCATCAATAGGCTAAATTAGGCCATTCGAATCCCTTAGAGGATTGTATAAATATAAGTGAGGCATTCTCTTTCGTTCAACATCACATGGATTTGGAATATCTCTCTCTAAATAATTCGGACCTGCAATTGTGGAATGATTTTGGATGATTAAATGCATTTTGATGTGTGGAAAGTTTTCGCTATCTTTCTTGGAGCTTCTCTTTGGCAAGAATGTGGATAGATATATTCTTCTTTATCTTGTAAGTGCAATATAATGTTATATTTTTGCTTTAATGGATGTCTAATCCATGGAATTTATTTTCTTATGGTGAAATAATGTGCCCTAATTAATGCGAATTAGTGAAGTCATTGAAACTATTGGATATTTTTGCATGTGTTATTCATTGGACAAGGAATGAATGAATGTTCCTAGGGGATAGTTTGCATTCACATCCTTGAAACTCCATAATAATTGCCATCGAATTGTAAAAGTCTAAAGTTGTCATGTAGTTGCATCAATAGATAGTGAAGTTGCTTCTTTAGGCCTCCTTGAAGAGCGAAGTTACTAAATGTAGATCATTTTGACGCCAATCTTCCCAACAGCGAGGCATTGGTCCTAAATCCTTGGTGATCACGTTAGCTTAACAAAAGATCATTTTGTCACCTCTTTTCTTCGTCCCTCTAAGGATAAGGAGATTTTCTAGGGCTTGGTGTGAAATTTTTGGATGAAAAATTTCAAGATTTCGTCCAAACAAGTTTCTTCATTTATGTCTTCTCTAGGTATCCTCCAATTTTGAACAAATTATGAGAGTGGAATTTCAAATAAATTGATGCCCTAGCTATCACACCAAGTGGGAACCCTTGAAGTTGCTTTTACTTGGAGATTTCTTGAAGGTTTGCATTTTGTAGTTCATCACTGAAACATAAAAACTGATAGCTTGTAGACTTGAATGTAAAGATACACAAGAGGTATTTGTAATAATCTATGTTGCATGAGTTTCTGGAACGTGGGAACGTTGGGTACTTGGGTACAAGTGTCGGGAACAGCTAGAGTTTTCCCCAAATTTTAAAGGAAACAACTAATCTGGAGCGCTAATATTATATAATAAAAAAAAATTAATTATACAATTTATATAATAATCAAAATTAACATTGCATCAAAATATTCAAATATTAAAATCAATTTAAATATATAAATAATAAATATATAATCCCTCTTATATATAAATATATTCTTTGGGTGTCTCTCTCCGTGAGTCCTCCCCTTTTATACATATTAAATATTAAAATGTCAAGTTCATTATGACACATTACGAGTCTTTGAAACAATCTGGCTTAAAAATACAAACGAACAGTTTTACATATGATTCTCTAGTTATTGTTAAGACAAAAAGTAAAGCAACTCTAATATGTTTAAGCATTGACTACCACATACAATATGCACACACAATCTTCTCCCATATATATACATAAATTGTTGATTTGTGGTAGCATTGGATATGCTCTAGCCACGAAAATTGGTGGAGAGGTTAAGCTGCATGAGATCTCCAATACCCAGAAAGAGTTTGGGCAGATTCTAAAAAGTTTAGGAGATATTAAAATAATTAAAAAATTTAATGGAGTCCCTAAGTCTAAACTTAGGGAAAATAAAATATTAATGTGTATTAATATAAAATTGTGTTAGAATGGTCCAAATGTCATGGATCAAGCCAGATCTAATCTTAGCTGTTGATTAGGGACTTAATCTCGACCGTTGATTTATAAACGAGAAAAGTATAAGACGAGGCTTGAGAGTCACTTGGAGAATAGAGTGAGGGAGACCAGTCAGTTCAATTTCTGGAGCAGGGTTAGTTGAAAATTGAACCAGTGGTTTGGAGAGTAGTCAGGAGGCAGCAAGTATAGAACAGAGAGACGAGAGATCAACACAGAGGCAGAAAAGGCAAACACAGGGCCAGAGGGAGCCACGCAGAGGCAGCAAAGACTGCGCAAACCCAACAGGGCCTGCATCATCCACGCAGAGGCTACAGGAGTGACGCAGAAGGCCAGAGAGGCTGCATAGAGTGTCAACAGCCTGACGCAGAGGGTTTCAAGTCACGCAGAGGTCAATAGGGCTGACACTGAGTTCAGAAGAAGTGCTGGAAAAATTTGTCTATCTGTGGGTAAGCCATTTGGCACCCTGTTGTACTAGAAAATTGTAGAATAATAAAATCCTCCCTTGCTGCACCGTTTTTCCCACATTGGGTTTTTCCGCAGACATTAGTCCAAAATAATTGTGTCAATGTGTTGATTCTTGTGCATATGTTTGTTTCTGTATTACGGTGTGATATCTGCAGCAATATTTATTTTAATGTTTATTGAAGTAATTTCATAAATAACTTATGGTGAAATAAGTAGGAAAAGTAAATCAGTCGCTGCAGTGATAGAATTTTCACATGGTATCAGAGCAAGTAATCAAAGATAGAAAGGCAAAATCAGTTATGGGTCGAGACCATGATGCAGAGGCATCCACCTCAAGGGACTCACGCAGATTTTCAGAAGATTGCACAAGAGATTCCGATTTCTCTATGTTGGCTTCTAGGATTGAAGAAGAAGTGGTGTGCATGACTAGTGCTGCATCATCAGAAGTATGGTATATAGACAGTGGAGCCTCATGGCATATGACAGGAATCAGGGAGTGGTTCTCAAAATATCGAGAAGAGAAGATGAACTTTCAGATCACCATGGGGAACAAGGCAAAGTGTACTCCAGTAGTAGAATGGTCCAAAAGTCATGGATCAAGCCAAATCTAATCTTAGTCGTTGACTAGGGACTTAATCTCGATCGTTGATTTATCAACGAGAAAAGTATAAGAGGAGGCTTGAGGGTCACTTGGAGAACGGACTGAGGGAGACCAGTTAGTTCAATTTCTGGAGCGTAGTTAGCTGAGAAATTGAACCAGTGGTCTGGAGAGCAATCAGGAAGCGGCAAATACGGAACAGAGAGACGGGAGATCAACACAGAGGCAAAAAAGGCAGATACAGGGCCAGAGGAACCCACGCATCGGGGTCATCTCGGCTGGTCTTATCTCGGTGGGGTGGGGACCCATCTTCTCCAGTTCCAGGCAGCAGAGACTATGCAGAGCCAACGGGGCCTGCATCATCCACGCAGAGGCTGCAGGAGTGATACAGAAGTCTAGAGGGCTGCGCAGAGTCTCAACAGGTTGACGCATAGGGTTTCAGGTCACACAGAGGTCAGTAGGGCTGACACTGGGTTTAGAAGAAGTGTTGGAAAACTTGTCTATCTATGGGTAAGCCATTTGGCACCCTATTGTACTAGAAAATTGCTGAATAATAAAATCCTCCCTTGCTGCACCGATTTTCCCACATTGGGATTTTTCGGGGACATTAGTCCAAAATAACTATGTCAATGTGTTGATTCTTGTGTGTATGTTTGTTTCTGTATTATGGTGTGATATCTGCAGCAATATTTATTTTAATGTTTATTGAAGTAATTTCATAAATAGCTTATGGTGAAATAAGTAGGAAAAGTAAATCAGTCACTGCGGTGATAGAATTTTCACATGGTATCAGAGCGAGTAATCAGAGACAAAAAGGCAAAATCAGTTATGGGTCAAGACCATGATGCAGAGGCATCCACCTCAGGGGACTCACGCAGATTTTCAGAAGATTACACAAGAGATTTCGATTTCTCTATGTTGGCTTCTAGGCTGGAAGAAGTGGTATGCATGACTAGTGTTGCATCATCAGAAGTCTGGTATATAGACAGTGGAGCCTCGTGGCATATGACGGGAATCAGGGAGTGTTTCTCAAAATATTGAGAAAAGAAGATGAACTTTCAGATCACCATGGGGAACAAGGCAAAGTGTACTCCAGTAGGGAAGGGTACCATAGTTTTTCAAACAAAATAGGGAGAGTTGTTCCGTGCCACAGATGTGCTGCATGTACCAGGATTAGGGATGAACTTACTTTCCGTGTCACAACAAGGCAAGGGCTATGATGTCTACTTCATCAAGGAAAAGGTATACGTCAAACACCTGAGCTGGAAAAAGAAAGTGCAAATCGGGATCAAAAGTAATCGGTTGTATAGATTACAACTAAAATCACCAATGGCACTAATAGGAAATCATGGGGACAAGGACTTGAACGAACTACGGCACAAAAGGATGGGTCTCTTACACCATGGAGCTCTGAGAATTCTCAGGAGCACTGTAACAAGAGTTCCGGATCTAAGTAAGGAACGAGATGATGTATGCAGGGGATGCGCTCTAGGAAAGTATGCCAAGGCGGCATTTCTTAGGAGCAAGCACAGGGCCAAGAGTGTACTAGGATTTATATGCTCATATATATGCGGACCTATGTCTGTCAAAGCTCTCAGTGGTGCCAAGTATTTCCTTACCTTCATTGATGACCACTCAAGGAAAACTTGGATTTATTTTCTGAAAACCAAGGATGAGGGTTTCTGTTAATTCAAGGAGTTCAAGGTTCTGGTGGAGAATCTGACTGGGAAGAAAATAAAAGTTTTCCGCTCAAATAATCGTGGAGAGTATGTCAATAAGGACTTCACTGATTATTGCGCTAAGGAGGGCATCAGAAGAGAGTGGACAACTCCCTACAATCCGGAGCAGAATGGGGTGGCAGAAAAGAAAAACAAGACTATTGTAAAAGAAGTTAGGGCCATGCTGTATGATCAAGATATGCCAAAATTCTTGTGGGCCGAAGCATGCAACACAGTTGTCTACGTTCAGAATAGGACTCCTCATCGAGCATTGACCAAGATTACTCCAGAGAAAGTCTTCACTGGGAAGACACCTGAAGTCAATCATTTCAGGATATTTGGGAGTTTAGCATATTGCCACATACACGAAGAAAGGAGGAAGAAGTTGGATCAGACTGCAGAAAAGGGATATCTGGTGGGATATAGCGAGAATGCTAAGGCATACAGAATCTATCTTCGAGGGAGCCAGAAGGTAGTAATACGACGAGATGTAAAAGTCATGGAGGACAGAGCTTTCATAAGATCTCGCAAAATGCCTTCCGAGGAGCATTCGAAAGAGGATCCATTGGTCACGCCTCTTCAACCAACAGAAGTGAAGAATCCTTCCTCGGGTCAGGAAGATTCTCAGGATGAGGAGGAGTGAACAGAAGCACCTGATGGCAGAGGAAGAACTAGCAGGGAACTTCGTCAGATTCAGCGAGATGCAGAGAACTTCATCGGTGAGCCAAAGAACAGCAAGACGGAGCGAAAACAGCCAAACAGATATCAGGCGTTAGTAGCTCAAGATGGAGAGCCTACCAGTTTCAAGGAGGCAACTCAGCATCAGGTCTGGCTAGATGCGATGGTAGAGGAGTATAACTCCATAATGGTGAACGATGTCTGGGAGTGGTGTCAAGGCCTCAAGACAAATTTGTGGTAGGATCAAGACGGATCTACAAGATCAAACATGTTGCAGGCAGTAGTGTTGAAAAATACAAGGCCAAGTTTGTGGCTAAGAGGTATGCTCTAAAGGAAGGGATTAACTATGAGGAAACCTTCGCCCCAGTAGCCAAGTATACATCTATTAGGACTATGATATCTCTTGCAGCCTAGATGGGATGGGAGATCCATCAGATGGATGTCAAGACGCCATTTTTGAATGGGGTAATAGAAGAAGAGGTATACATTGAACAACCAGAGGGCTTTGAAACTCATGAGAAGAAGTCTCAAGTATGCAGACTGAAGAAAGCCTTCTATGGGCTGAAGCAGGCACCGAGAGCGTGGTATGGTCAAATAAATGGCTACTTTTAGAAGATGGGGTTTGTCAAGAGTGACGCGGATCCGAATCTCTACTATATGGTCGTAGAGGACGAGCCGCTTATCTTAGTATTATATGTGGATGATCTCTTTCTGACAAGATCATCTAGACTCAATAAGGACTGCAAGAAGAATCTAGCCACAAAATTCGATATGAAGGATCTGGGACGAATGCACTACTTCCTAGGGTTAGAAGTTTGGCAGCAGAAAGGAGAAATCTTCCTTGGGCAAGGGAGGTATGCTACAGAAATCCTGAAAAGGTTCGGGATGGGAGACTGTAGACCTATGGCTAAACCAATGATCACCAACTGGAAGAATATTGATGCATCAGAAGATAAGGATGTCAATCCCACCCTATACTGATAGCTCATAGGGTCCCTGATGTATCTAGTCAATACCATGCCAGATATTTGCTACGTTGTCAACACCCTCAGTCAGTTCATGGTGGAACCAAAGATGGCACACTGGGCAACAACCAAACATGTTCTCAGGTATTTACAAGGAACAATTGATTATGGGCTCTTATACACCAAGGGGAAGGATATCAAGTTGAGTGGATTCACTGATGCAGATTGCGCAGGAAGTTCAATGGATCAGAAAAGTACCTATGGATATTGTTTCAACATTGGATCAGGAATGACCTCCTGGTGCAGTTGGAAATAGAAGTCCATGGCTCTGAGCTCATCTGAGGCAAAATATATGGAAGCAAGCACAGTTTCCTGTGAACCTATTCATAAGAAATATGGAGGAGACCAGGATCATGTGTGATAATCAGAGTTGCATCAAACTCTCTGAGAATCCAGTATTTCATGATAGGTCAAAGCATATTGATATCCGGTGTCACTTTGTCAGAGACTGTGTCCAATCAGGATCTGTACAGTTGAGCTACACTCCTACAGGAGAACAGGTGGCAGATATCCTCACTAAGGCCCTTGGAAACTCAAAATTTGATTACTTCAGGGAAAATATGGGGATGGTAAAGAACCCCTTTCAGAAGTAGAAATGAGTGTGTTAGGAACACGAATAAAGAGGGAGTTGCAGTGCAGATGCAGTGTCGGGAGAAAGGACTAGCAGCGGCACAGATGCAGAGGGAGTTGCAGTGCGGATGCAGTGTTTGGAGAAAGGACCAACAGCAGCACGGATGCAGAGGGAGTTGTCGTACAAATGCAGCAGTACAGGATGCAACAATGCAGAGGATGTTGGGCAGGGAGGCTTAGCATCAACACAAGGATTGATGTTGGATGATCAGAGTGATACTCAGTAAGGAGTATTACTAGAGCATAGTCCTCGCTAAGAGGGAGTGTTGATTTGGGGTTGCATCATATGTGCTCTAGCCACAAAAATTGGTGGAGAGGCTAAGGCACATGAGATCTCCAATATCCAGAAAGGGTTTGGGCAGATTCTAAACAGTTTAGGAGATATTAAAATAATTAATATTATGAATGGAGTCACCAAGTCTAAACTAGAGCACAATCCTCGCTAAGAGGGCGTGTTGATTTGGGGTAGCATTAGATGTGCTCTAGCCACAAAAATTGGTGGAGAGGCTAAGGCACATGAGATCTCCAATACCCAGAAAGGGTTTGTGCAGATACTAAACAGTTTAGGAGATATTAAAATAATTAATATTTTTAATGGAGTCACCAAGTCTAAACTTAGCGAAAATAAAATATTAATGTGTATTAATATAAAGTTGTGTTAGAATGGTCCAAAAGTCATGGATCAGACCAGATCTAATCTTAGCCATTGATTAGGGACTTGATCTCGACCATTGATTTATCAACGAGAAAAGTATAAGAGGAGGCTTGAGGGTCACTTGGAGAACAGAGGGAGACTAGTAAGTTCAATTTCTTGAGCGGGGTTAGCTAAGAAATTGAACCAGTGGTCTGGAGAGCAGTTAGGAGGCAGCAAGTACGGAACATAGAGACGGGAGATCAGCACAGAAGCAGAAAAGGCAGACACAGGGCCAGAGGGAGTCACGCAGAGGCAACAAAGACTGCGCAGAACCAGCAGGGCCTCCGTCATCGACGCAGAGGCTGCAGAAGCGACGCAGAAGGCCAAAGAGGTTTTGCAGCGTCTCAACAGGCTGATGTAGAGGGTTTCAGGTCACGCAGAGGTTAGTAGGGCTGACGCTAGGTTCAGAAGAAGTGCTAGAAAATTTGTCTATCTGTGGGTAAGCCCGTTTGGCACCCTGTTGTACTAGAAAAATGTTGAATAATAAAATCCTCCCTTGCTGCATCGGTTTTCCCACAATGGGTTTTTCCGTGGAGATTAGTCCAAAATAACTGTGTCAATGTGTTGATTCTTGTGCATATGTTTGTTTCTGTATTACGGTGTGATATCTGCAGCAATATTTATTTTAAAGTTTATTGAAGTAATTTCATAAATAATTTATGGTGAAATAAGTAGGAAAAGTAAATCAGTTGTTGCAGTGATAGAATTTTCACATAAACAACAAAAGAAATACTCATCAGCATGACATCCCAGATATCACCCTTAAATCGAGTGCCACACGCTTCCTTAACCCATCAATGGATTGCTCAAGTTTCTCAATTAAGGATAAGTGTTAAGGATGTCTTTGGCCTTTCTTCTTGCGAAGGTTTCAACTTAGGCTCATGTTTTGTGGATGGTTCAACATATTTCTCTACAACCTTTGTATTCCCCAACCCTAGGGAATGTCGGAACTCCAAAAAAAATAGCCTTCAAAGCTCCTGAAACTTTCCCAAGCTCTCATTGCAGCCCCTGCTAAAAAGGGAACATTCCCATACAGTTCCAAAGCTCCCAGGAGCACGAGAACCATTGGAACGAGTTTCCCAACTCTTGGGAGCGGTTCCCGTGTAACAGAGGTAATAATAATTTATTATATATAAAAATGTACAAGTGATGAATGTTACAATTAGGACCCACATATATATACCTAAGCAAGTGTCCTTTTGTGACTGGGCATGTCTTTTAGACATGCATTTTCACTTAACTTAATGACTATTTAACATAACCAACATTTGATTATTTAATATTTACATTATTTTTATTTGTTTTACTTGTTTTACTTGTTATGAATTATATTCATAACATAGCCCCTTCCTTCAGAAGTTTTGTCCTCAAAGCGTTAATGCTGTCGATTTTCTTCACTTTCTTCATTTAGTGTCTGTCGTCTCAATGTATATAATCTGGCAATCATCTCGCCATGTAGCTCATCAATAATATTCCATTGGATTTTTTTAAAATATATATATATATATATATACATTTTATGTACATACATATTCGAATGAACCGTCGTTATTGTTGACCTTCGAATACGGTGCTTGACGACGGAGACTGTAACATTTAACTGTATCAGTTTGTCTGAATGGCAAGGAAAGGTTGCAGTGGATGGTAGGGTGGCAGAGACGTGGAGAGCAAAGGTGACGACAAGGCCCGACAACGCAACTCAAAAACTCAGAAGAGCAGCGATGACCACATTGTAGAGTAAAATCATGCCTAGCGCTGCATTCTTTAATGTCTTCCCTTTATATTCTGGTTTCTGCAAACTACTGGTAGGAGTCTTTCTGTAACTAGAACTTCCCTGAGTTTCTAGGCCCCGAAATGGACTTGTCTTTGCCATTTCAACAGTGGTAACTTTCACTGCATTTCTGTCATCTCTTGTCTCAACAAAGACTCTACATTTGTATGACTAGAGTGTAAGGGTTGTCGAGCTTGAGTAAATGTAGCCTTCTTAACAGGTTTTACCATATCTGACATTCCATCCTCCAGCATCCTTTTACCAATTCGTCCATCGTGTTTACTAAATTCTTCAACTGTTTCAGAAGGTGATAGTTTTTTAATTCAGGAACTGCTTTTTCAATTGCACGCCCTTTAGCAACATTAGGGCTTTCACTTTCCCTTTTAGCTCCACTTTTTACTTTAGCATCCATACTACCTCTATTTGTTTTTTATTTTTCAAATCTACTCTTAGGTTCTTGAGGCTCTTCTTCATACATCGGTTCATTAAATTCTCCCAATTCTAGATCTGAATATTCCCTTTTTAGGGTACTCTCCTTAACATAATGTAATTGCCATTTTTCAATCTCAACATTCTTGGTTTCCTTTGATGCATTGCGCATAACTGATAATCCCAACAATCCTGCATCCTTTCTCCCACTTAGGTCCACAAGCCGTTTGCATTGTGAATCAATGGGCTTGTATCTTTTTGCATTTTCACTCTCTTTTGAACAATTGGAATTATTGAATTTTTCTTTAGCCACTACATCATCATCTGGTGCAATCTTGAGTGTCATTTTATATCTTGAATTTTTGTCTTTCATACTAGAGCTTTTGGTAGTGCAGATGTCCCTTTCATTAGCTGGTCTTGATGCTCTATCATTTAGTTTCCCTACTTTATTTAAAGAGCCAGCATACCTCCCAAAACCCTGCATAACATATAGAACCTTTGTTCTTGAATTAGAATCAAAAGGCCTTTGATATGACTGTTGTTCATCAAGAAGTTGATCAAAACTTTCAGCATCATCCAAATCTTTAGCAAAAGCAGTATGAGCCCTTGCAAAAGCCTATCCCCTGAAGGTATCTTCATCATGGGCAAACCTTCCCACAAGAGTTGCATCTTCAAAATCCCTTTCAGAGTTAGCATTTGTACACCTTACTTTGTTCATCACTTTTGCAACCTGTCGTGTCTCAAGATCTTTTCTATTAGAAGTAATTTCAGGTATAGTAGGAGATTCAAAGAGGGATTGAGATAAGGTAACATCTCGATTTCTTCTCATATCTGAATCCAACTCATCCTTCTTTTCTGCTCGAATTCTGTTATCCTGTCTTGAGCTATACTTTTCATATCCTATCTGACTTTGATTACTATCACGACCATGCTTAGAAATGTTTTTAGACATCTTTTCATATTTCTGCAATCTTGCCAATTAGATTCTCCTTTGACGAATTGCTTTCATCCATAGGTGCACTCTTGGATCCTCGAACACCAATCGAACTATGAATATCTTCTCTTTTACGATCCTATCTGACTTTGATTACTATCCCGACCATGCTTAGAAATATTTTTAGGAATCTTTTCAAATTTCTGCAGAGCCTTGCCAATTGGATTCTCCTTTGACAAATTGCTTTCATCCATAGGTGCACTCTTGGATCCTCGAACACCAATCGAACTATGAATATCTTCTCTTTTACGATGTTCTAGAGAAATGGTTATTTTCCCTTCAGGTGATTTGAGTTCTCCCTCACAATGTATCAAATCAAAATCTACAACCATGTCAATGTCATCTTCACCATCAGATGTTATCTTTCCAATGTAATGGTGGGCAATTTTGTTGTCTCTTCTCCCTCAACTATATCATCACAAACATCAATATCTTCTGAGTTCCTTGGTGACTGTGGGGGTTGCCCACTATATTTTTGTTCAATCATCACCTTCTACTTATAGTTTTCACCAAACTTGTCTTTGTCAGTATGGGAGGGCATTAGTTTAGAATCACTAAGATCCTTCATGGTCTCAACTTCATTGTCAGGCTTATCATCACCATACATAATGTCTACATCAGACTCTTCACTACTGTTATTATCTTCCTTATTATTGATTTCCTTTTGACATGCTTTAACTTTTGCAAATGATTTTTCTAAACGCTAAGATGCTTCTTGAAATTTACTAAATTGTTCAACGCATTTAGGACGTGGACGTAATGGCACATTGTGCGATGAACAATGTTCAAAGACCTGCATGATTATATTGTGCCCCATGGCTCTGATACCACTGAAGCATAAAAATTGTTAGCATGGAGGCTTGAATGTAAAGATACACAAGAGGTATTTGTAATCAAAATTTATTATAAATGAAAATGTACAAGTGATGAATGTTACAATGAGGACCCGCATATATATACCTAAGCAGGTGTCCTTTCGTGACTAGGCATGTCTTTTAGACATGCCTTTTCACTTAACTTAATGAGTATTTAACATAACCAACTTTGATTATTTAATATTTACATTATTTTATTTGTTTTACTTGTTATGAATTATATTCATAACAATCACTCAAAACCTTTTCTCTTAACTATAGGTGATCATTGGATGATCCTTTACCACAATATATCTATCAAGACCCTCTATTATAGTATTTTCTCTCAAGGGGTTTTTTGTGGACAATCACCCTAGCTTCTCCCAAAGCTCACACTTTAATTGAATCTTTCCATTGCATGAGTCATCTTTGCCTCACATTGAACCCTAGTATAGACACATCAATCACAAGTGAGGGATTTTGGAAGTTTTGATCTTAGGCCTTAATCATTATTGAATATTCCTAAGCTCGTGGTCATCCTTCATAGGTCTTTCTTAGGGAGCCTTTCAACTTTTCTTTAAGCATTTGAACCATCAATTGAGCCTCTCCATTGAATGGACCTTGGAAATCACATTATACCCTGCCATTGATCCTATCGTTCAAGTGATTTCTTTTATACTAGGACTCCTCCCATCAGTGAAAGTTCGTAAAGAGCAGGGGACATTGACTGAGGTGACTATAGGTCTTTGTCTCGTTGTTGTCACTTGGTCTAGTAGTAGTAATCGTCCCTTAGGAAAAAATCAAAGTCACTTTTAAAGTTTTCCTCCTTTTTTAAGCAAAACTCAAAACAAAAATAAAATGGAAAAGCAACCTAAAAAAAATTAAATCGAATTTGGAACCTAAATCTAACCCTAACTAATTATAAAAACATAAAGGAAAAAAAGGTAAAGTGAAATCAAAACTTAAGATCTGGAGACCATTCAAAGGATTCCAAAACGATCAAGAAAAGGGCCTGCAAATAGCCCCAATAATTTTTCTTCCTTCCATCACTCAAATCTACATTTATATGGTGACTTTATTTGTGCTCAAATTTGGATATCTAAGCATTTAGGCTTTGATTTGACTGTTGTTAGTAACAGCAGCTCCTTTTCCTCTATGGTTTTCTCCTAGGCAAAATATAGTAGGATTTGTTTTCTCTAAATTTAGTTAATCAGATCTAACATATGCTATACCTTTTGGTTGGTTTTCCTAACAGATTTCTCACATTCTAATTGTCTTTAGTTGGCTGAATTTTTGACAGTCCTAGGTCAATGTGAGGAGAAGGGCTGATTGGTGTTGTTGCTCCTTCGAATTTGAGGTCATTAAGGTGAAAGGGAAACGGTGGATTGGATCAAATTCTTGAAACTTAAGGTACTCAAAAAAGGCACTTTGGGACAGCCAACACAAACTTTCATTTGTTTCCTTACAACCCCTTTCAAGAGACTTTCCTCACTCCAGATTCTTCATGAAATATATTTCAACTTTGTCGAGGAGTTTCCCTTTTCGGTCTGCCCAAAGATCTTTGTAACTTTATATAATCAATTATAATTTCTAATAGCACTTTTCTCTCTTCTTGAAAGAGGATTTTTGTAATCTTTGTTCTCTAAATTCCTCTTCAAGACAGATCACTTGCAACATCCATTTTATAATTCTTTTCTAACTTGTAATTATTTGGAAGAAAGCATTTTGCTCCTTTTAAAAGACGTTGTTATAAGCCTTTTCTTCCAAAATCTTCATTCAACCACCTTTCCAAAAAAAGGACTCATTTGTAACTTCGGAAGGAGTACTCTATCCCATTGAGTGATTTCATTGTAAACTCCTTTCAAGCCCACTCTTCATCCCTCATTCTACAAGAGGGACTTAATAAAGGATTACGCTTTCTTTTGGGAATTAGCAGATCTTTCCCAAGCCATCCCCCTTCCTCATTTGGGGAAAGTGTTCATGAGATGCTTTATTGGCTTTCTCGATAACTAAACTAAAGTAGAATAGATCAATCAACTAAGTGCACCTTATTTTCTTGCCTTTTGCAATTCACTTCCATTACTTTATGCAACTTGGTTCAATTTACAATTTCCTTGTGCATTCAGTTAGCTTAGTTTACTTTATTTGTTAATTCTTCTTTGCATCCAAGTACTTTTATGCAACTTTCATTTCATGCAATTAGGTTAACTTGTAGATTTACTCACTTTTTTGCAACTAATTTGTTCATCTCTTAATTGCATCAATTTAGTCAATATCTTTCATTGAATATCTAATTTGGTTGTTTTGCTTTACTTTCCAAGCACTACTTTGTTTTGCAAGCAATCTCTCAATAGTTAGTTGTCCCTACTTACCTCCAACCTTGGTTGGTTGAAGTAGCAACTTAGGGATCCTTCTCTTATTTCCTCCTTACTCTAAGATCAGGGCCCTAGAAAGGATAGGTTCTGGGGAAGAAGTTCATTTGAAACGTACTTTAGATCTTAAAAAACCAGCTAACTTAATCTAAAATTTACCAAGAGCAATTCACTACATTCATCTTGTAATTGTGGTTTCTTGAACTTCATCTATCCTGAGGTAATTGTCATTTCTTTCAAGCACACATATGTCATTTGTTAAACATCTTGATTCCAAGTCATTGCATTTCCAAGTATTTTCATTGTTGTGCATGCTTATCTTTCCTGCCACATTTACTTTCTAAAGAATTTATTTTGAGGGGCATCTATCTCTTAAGCAAATTATTTTCCAAGCTTTGCTTTCAAGTTTATCTTTGCACTTGGATCATTCACTTACAAGCACTTCCTTTCAGCACTGGTCTATTTTGCTTTCTCTTGCAAAATCTATATTTGTGGATGTTCATCCTCATGGAATAATGAACGTGTCTTGAATTCTTATGTTGCTTTTATGTAAGTTGAATTGTATCTTGGTTATTTTCACTAACTTCTATAACTTAAATCATTTGCATTAATTAGTTAAGCCTTAGTTATTTTTAAGGTCCACCCCCCTTCGCTTGAACTAGGAGTAAGCCTAGACAAAAGAGTTAAGAATTGAGTAACATTCTCAACACGAAACTTGCCCCCAAGGCCACACCAAGTGGAGTTAGAGATTTTCTCCACAATAATCATAGGTGTGGATTAAGGCGGCAACAACACCAAAGCATGCCCAACCTCTCGCTTCTCAAGAAGTCTGTCAAATTAAAAGATCAAATACAAGGCTGACCATTCCTAAGAAGCAATGGGTCTCAAAACCAAAGAGGGGCTACCAAGTGGGCGACCTTGTTTTGCTTGACAAAGATCTTATTTGCATCAAGAACCATGGAAAAGTGGGTGTAGGTTACTTCAATATTGCTAAACTTGATGGTGAACTCTCACCTCACTTGATAAAAGGGAGCCACCTCATCTTCTTTGATAGGAATTGGCATTCACACGTTATGCACGGTAGTGTAGATGCATTGCATATTGTGTGAGCATCGCTAATAACCTATGTAACCAAATTCGTCTTCCCCCATGCCATGTGTCCCGAATCCTGTGTGTTGAACACGGTTCTTGAGGGACATGTGTCTAATTCGTCGATCGAGTGTGTCTCAACATGAGGGATTCGTGGACCTAACAAATCTGATTCACCTGAGCAACGTGTCATGATTTTGGGACACATGTCCCTCTAGAAAAGCATGCCCCAACTCTTTAAAATCCTGATTTGGGCCACTTTCTCTTCATTGTAATGTGTCTCTCTTTCTATGGGTGTGTTGGAGCTGTTACCCACCATTTTGTGGGTGATATCCCTAGGAGAAATTGTTTTTATCCAAGATGGCCATCAGTCGGCAACCAACAACCCCTTGCAACCACCAGCTAGCTCATTGTGTCGTTTCTCTGCCACCTGAGCCAGCCATGTGGTCCCTCGTCCATCTGACATGATTGTATATTTGAAGGTGGGCCTCCCAAACCTAAAGGTATGCCTTATCATTTGGTAATTGAGTATTGTACTTTCCTTATCATGGACACTTTTGGGCATAGATTGATGGGGGGATTCAGCAAAAAGAATGGGCTAGTTTTGTGCTCCTGTACCCTAGACCCCTTTTGGATGTTAACCTTAGATCTAGTCTCGTGGGATCTCTTCTACTAACCATTTGGCTCTACGAATGGTATTTCACGGGAAACCCTGATTTTGGTTGCGTGGTCCCGCTCCTTTATCTACTTATATTACCCCCTTTCCACTCATTATTACCCCATTCATCATTTCTCCCACCTTGGTAGACATTCCTACACTAGGTCCACATAGGGATGGCTCACCCCTTCCGCTTGCCCACACCTTGGGTCAGGTCTGGAATGATGCATTGGAGATTGATGCACCTAAAAAGAAAAGATAAAAGCATATTTGGCCACATCCAACAAGAAAATGTACCACAAAATGCAAAAGATGGTCAGGACAAACACATTTAGCACGTGGGCAAAAGCTAATACATGAGCTCTACCCCATCATCATGGCCATCACCCTAGTTCCAATAGGTTCTATGAGCCTCCTTCATCATATAGGAACCATGATTGTCCCACCCTGGTAGGCAATAAATCGCCCTACCTTAAAAGGGGGTATTCACTACCATATCTTATGCATCATGCTCTTACCCCTTGAACCCCGAGCAATTAATCAAAGAAAATCACAAAAAGGCAAAAGGCATCTAAAGAAGGGTGGAAAAATCAAGATCGGAGCACCTCATGTACCACGACTGCTCCCTCCTATACATTATAAATCCAAGTGTGGGCTTCCCTTTTATTAGATACCCTTGTACCCCAGCATGTGGCCCAGGGCTACCCCTTCTCATCCCCTACTTCATTCACCTATTTGTCACATGCCACCACCCTTTGAAGGACATACCTTGAACATATTATCACCTTTAGAAGTAGAAACCACCTAATAGGATACTTGATTAACCCCATTCGGAGTTTAGGGGACATTGGCACATCCCGAAGCCCATTATGGAAGGGCAGGCCATTATTAAGTCCCCACCTGTGGTCCATGGTTGGTAAGCTCATTTACTCGATTTCTCAAAAGGCTTATTGTACTGGAAGACTAGGGGACACATTTGATCTTATGCAAGGTTGTAGATGGTCTCCATCTTGGGTTTGGTCTCCCTTTACAGGGTCCTAATCCTCCCAAAGGCTACATTAGCACATGTAGGGTGTGTGTCGAGAGCCATGGGCCTCCACAACAGTAGGCAACACTCCATGGATCCCCGAGGACGATCATAGATGCTCATGATACTCCTATTGGACGAGGAAGATGCACATGGTTTACCTTTGGCCAACCAACCCCACAAACGTACCATGCACTTGGCAGCTGACCCAAGACTTGTAGGATGATGTTGCATCCCCTACACCATCATCAGAGCCCTTGCAGACGATCTACAAGCATCTTTGACTCATTTGAAAACCCATGAGGTTATTGTTGTGCCCCCACACCCATTGGGAGCACCACAAGTTTATTGTTTGGAGAACAAGGGGCCAACCCCTTGTCCATCACTTTTGAGGGTCTTACTCTTCATTATGGCACCTGTGGACCTCATCATGCTTCTTAGAGAGCCCTACGACATGTATTATTCATCATTTGACCTCTTTCTTTCATTTGTGAGCTAGTTTGGTGGGCTTATCACCAAGAGTTAGATTATTAGCACACTATTTTATTTTTTGGGCTTATGTAGGCCAAGGAGACTAATTTGAACTTCTCATTAGTCTATAAATACAAGTGAGATGAGTTCATTTGCTCATCATGACTTTGGAATAGATCTCTTCTCTCTCTTGAGAATTTCGCACTTTTTCTTGCAGTATGAACTGGAGCTTTATGGATGAATTTGGATGTCTAGATTTGGTTTATCTTATCTTGGAGCTTCTCTATTATCAAATTGTGGATGGTTGGATATGTTCTATTACATATAAGTACATTCTTTTAATGTTATTCTTGTTTTACTTTGTCATATACATTGGATTGGGATTTTCACTATTTTTAGGGCGAATTGTTACATGCATTTACTGCATAAATTGAGGAATTTTGTCTCTATATATTATCTCTCAATGCATGGGCCATGTAATTTGAATGAAATTTCCTAGTGATAATTCTAACAACGAATTCATCTTGATAAGCCATCTCCTTTTGCAAGTCGAAGTATAAAAGCTCTAAGGTTGCTTCCCTTTGCCTTAGAAGGCTAGCGAGGTAGTCTTAAGGCCTCCTTGACTAAGAAACGAAGTCCTCATTCATATTTATCATAGACTCCATTCTCCCAAGACTAAGGCACTAATCTACCAAGAGGTGGTCACCCAAAATCAATTCTTTTCCACCAATTCCTAGGTCTAGCCAAGTTGGGTCACCTATGCCATCATTTTCCCGACAAAATAGCCCTCCAAAAACTTCAATCCCTTAGCATCCCCTGCGTTGGTGTCTCCTCAAGGCCTCGTCCAATTTTGAAGCCATTCTGACAGTGGAGTTGTGAGAAAAGCCAAGCCCTAACTCTGAGATCAAACTTTGCCCCAGTATCCCCAAGGCTAGTGCCTCACATGATCAAATCAACACCTTTAAGTGAAAATCCTTTCTTTGATCCTTTCCTCCTCTGTGTCTGGGTTAAGAATATCGTTGGTTGCTAAACTCTTACCTCCTAACCTAGGTTGGGTCCACTTGGTCTGTGTGGTCCCATTTCTTTGAAAAGACAATTCTTCAAGAACCATCCGAGATACCAATGCTGATAAGGATTTTAGGGATTGGAAACTCTTTCACAAGTCATATTCCCTAAACCTAACCCTCAAATCCTCCCATCTCCTAGAAGACATTGTACCTTGCTTAGAAAGCAAGCAAGCTTTATTCGTCTACCTCTTTTGGAAAGGGATTATTTGGGTCACTCTATATTCACTTGTTGATTTATCCTTCATTTGTGACTCCATACATACAGAGTCTCCTCCCATCGGTGAAAGTGTGTACATAGTAGGGAGCCTTAGCTAACGTGACAGTGGGCTAAGTCTCCATTTGTTGCCCTTGGTTTAGCATTTGCCCCTTTAAGGATCCCCTTTAGGTCCCTTGCTAGTTTGAGCAGTAACATTTTGGCGTCGTTGTCGAGGAGGAAACAAGTCTACCTCCCTAGTGAATCACTAAGCAATTGATTCATTGATGAGATCTATAAAGCATTCCTCTAACGACTCCATGCATTTTCCAAACCCCTAATTTACTTAAAAGCAACAACATTCCTCCTTTAACTAGCGTTTTTGCAAAAAATGGGAGAGCGAACTCCATCACCTGTTGGAATCGCTCTTTTTGCTGCATTTGAGAAGGTCAGTGATCCATGTCCCAAGATGCCATCTAGTTCTAACACTAACCCAAAACAAGATCAACCTAAGATGACCAAGAGTGAAAGACACTTGGTTAGTGTCTTTGCCCCTTTGAAAATTAGTGATGTTCCCAAACCCTTACTTGAAAAATATAATTGATGGTTACCCAAATTCAAAGGGGATGCTACTTGGACTATCCATGGCTTTATTGAAGAATTATATTGGTAGATGTCCCCCATAATGATCTTTGATGAAGATAGACTCATGATGTTCTTTGCCTTAATCACTTGAGGGACAAGCAAGAGATTGGTACCTTAGCCTTCCCCCTGCATGCGTACAAGACCCTAATGAATTTGAAGACCTATTTATGAAAAGGGACCTTCCACATCGAAAAATTCTACCAAATAACCAAAGGAAGGGAGGATGTGTGTGAATTCATTCAAAAAATTGACAGGGTAGTCAAAGATATACGTGATCATTTGAAGCCATCTGAAGCCAATATTCTTGATAAATTCATAAAAGCAATAGGTGGCCACCTCATCTATGTGTTAAGGGATAAGAAACCTTCCACTTTGGCTGAAGCTAAAGAGATAGCAATGGAAGTTGAAGAAGGCATACGAATCTCGAAGGTTGATATCAATGACCACCCTAGAGCTAAAGCTGAATTCAAGATGGAGAAATCCAAAGATCAACATGAGGAAACTCTCCTTGCCATCCTCAAAAGAATGGAAAGTTCATCGAAGAAGCCAATGCACGTGACAGGGTTATCATGAACAAAACCACTGCCTTGGAAAGGGCCCAAAACTCTAGTTATATCCCTAAAGGAAAGCCTTTTCCCAAAAAGCAAAGTGAAGAAGATAGGTTGAGCTCTTCTCTATTGATTTCCGGTAGCTTCGGATGTTCTCTAAGTCTCAAAATTTGCAAGGAGGCTTGGACAAATGTATTCCACAATACCCAGAAATCGTTTTGGGAAATACCACCTAGAGACAGTGTTATAAAAATAATTAATTATTTTTAATGGGACCCTAAGTCTAAACTTAGAAAATTAAAATAATTAAAGGGTATTAATCTAACTGTGGGTGAAACTTCTAGAAGAAGATGAATATTGAGTCCAAATGATCTGAGCCACTGATTAGAATCTAATTTGGATCATTGGTTCTCAACTGGAAGATTATAAGAAAGACTTCGATGGGCATTTGGAAAACACCCCAATCAAATGCTCAGTTATCCGAGTAAAATCGATTTTCTCACTGGTCGAAGTTCAACAAGAGGAAATCAATTCAGAAGGAGAGTTGCAGGTGAGGAAGAGAGAGAGAGTAGCAGCATCAGTCGAGAGTGCAAGAGCAAAAGACGTAGAGCAAAGAAGGGACAGCACAGAGGTTGCGACACATAGGGACAGCACAGAGGCTGTGACACATAGGGACAGCGCAGAGGCTGACACTGGGACTGTGCAGTCCTCACAAATAAGTTGACGCAGTGAGACACAAAGGGGGTAGCAAGTCCTCTCCTGGATCAGAATCTCGCCAAGAAGTGTGAGAGAATTGTCAGTAAATTTCTCACAGAGATTCCTCTTCTATTCTGCTACTTGTATCTTGTACATGAGATTTTTGCTGAAGATTAATAAAAAAACCCTCATCTGTTGCAGCGTTTTCCCACATTGGGTTTTTCTAGGGACAATTGTCCAAAAATAATTGTGTCATTTTGATTATACTTGTGCGAGTATTTTTCCTTGCATTTACTTTCCGCAGTATTTTAATTGTGAAGGCTACAGTAAAATTTATTTCAATCTTTGTTGTAGAAACAATGTGAATAACTTATTTCTAAATTAAGAAGTAGAAGACATAATATCAGTCACTGCAGTTGCATTTCTATCTAGAAATTTTCACATGGTATCAGAGCACAAATTGTAAGCAGAAGAGCTCAGAAGCAGAAAGGAAAAGGATTTTGAGATTACTACAGAGGCAACAATTCGAAACCCCAGTGGCAGTGCAATTCAAAGGCTAAGGAGAAAGAAGTTTTGAGGACAAACCGATTTCTCTGAGTGAGTCGATAAAGAAATCCGATCTCCAGATCAAAGCTTACCAAAGGCAGAAGGGAGCAGTGTATTTTTCCTTGCAGAGAAGATCTTCAGATGAGACGCAGAGATTTTGCAACAGTTATTGGGCCAAAAAAGCGTCAGAAATCAATAGGAAAATAGCACAAAGAATGATGGAAAATCAAGATGTCTCTGGATTATCTTATAGATTAGAAGAAGAATTTGCATGCTTAGCAAGTTCAGCATCAGCAGATGTTTGGTACATTGATAGTGGTGCTTCAGACCATATGACTGGAGTACAATAATATTTCTCGAGCTACCAAGAAGAGCAAATGGACTTCCAAATTACTATGGGAAACAAAACAAAGTGTACTCCAGTAGGGAGAGGCACCATAGCATTTCAGACGGAAGCAGGAACCAGCATCTGAGCCACTAATATTTTGCACGTGCCCAGGTTAGGCATGAATCCAATTTCAGTGTCCTAGTTACAAGACAAGGGATACAATGTATACTTCATTGGAAAGAAAGTATATGTCAAACATCCAAGCTGGAAGAAGAAGAGACAAATATGAGCTCAAAGCAACACACTGTATAGGTTGCAGCTCGAGCCTCCAAAGGCACTAATAGGCAACAATCTTAATGGTGAAAAGGAACACAATGAGCTATGGCACAAGCAAATGGGACAGTTACACCTTCGAGCACTGAAGATGCTCAGAGAGAATGTTACAGGAGTTCCAATTCTTAGTATGAGCGTGATGATATATGCAGAGGATGCGTACTAGGGAAGTACGCTAAAGCAGCTTTTTTTAGGGGTAAAAACAGCGTAGAGGGTGTTTTGGGATTGATACACTCAGATATTTGTAGTCCAATGTCCATAAGAGCTCTTAGTGTTGGCGAATACTTCGTCACCTTTATTGATGATCACTCTAGAAAAACCTTGACCTATTTCTTAAAGACCAAGGATGAGGTCTTTGATCGGTTCAGAGTTTAAGGCTCTCGTTGAGAACATGAAAGGGCAAAATATAAAGGTATTGCGTTCAGATAATGGTGGAGAATATGCAGACAAAGGCTTCACAGTTTTATGCACAAAATAGGGCATAAAAAGAGAATGGACATCTCCATATAATCTAGAGCAAAAATGGAGTAGCAGAGTGTAAGAATAGAACTATTGTTGGGGCGGCAAAGGCTATGTTGTATGATCAAGATTTGCCTAGATTCTTATGGGAAAAAGCTTGCAAAACAGCAGTGTATATCCAATATAGAACCCCTCATAGAGCTTTGGGGAATAAAACACCTGAAGGTGTCTTCATAGGGACGAAGTTAGAAGTCAGACATCTTAGAATATTCAGAAGTGTGGCATATTGTCACATTCTTGACGAGAAGTGTAGTAAATTGGATCAGGCTACAAAAAAAGGGGTACCTAGTAGGATATAGCAAGACCTCGAAGGCATACAAAATCGACATTCCTAGCAGCATGTAGATGGTAGTAAGACGGGATGCGAAGTTGATGGAGGATAGAGCTTTCAGGAAATCCCGAGAGATGCCAGCAAAAGATCAGACAGTAGATGTTCCTTTAGTCCAGCAGCAACAAGGGAAGCAAGGACGACAACTAGGAGGACACACACCTGGAACTAGCACAGTGACCAATACCAGTATTTCCTTAGAAGAAGGAAATCCAAGTAGTTCTCAGCGGGTGGAATGACAAGAACAGGAGGGGGATTTGATCAAGCTCCTCCACCCCTAGTGGCAAAACCAATAGAGAAGTACGACAGACATTAGGAGACGCAAGGGAGTTTGTCGAAGCTCCTCGAACCAAGAAGAGGCAGCGTAGACAGCCTGACAGGTACCAAGCCTTGGTAGCACAGGTTGAAAAAACCTCTAGCTTTCAAGAAGTCGTACAACACCAAGTATGGGTGGATGCCATGGTAGAAGAGTATAGTTCTATCATGACGAATGATGTCTCGGAAATGGGGCGCTATTGTTGGGGTGCATGTTCAAATGGACTTATCATATGCCACAATTCCGCAATCTGATGGAACCCCTTTTATCCTTTATAGGGAACCTACCTACTTGCCTCATGTGATCAAACCCGGACCTTACTATGAAACATGTGAGATTGAGAAGCCTTCTCCTTGTAACAAACTAAATTTATATAAAAATAAATACAAATAATGTAAAAGACAACAAATAAGATTAATGATTAATTAGTTAGCAATTAATGAAAAGGTATGTCCCTAAGGACATAACGGTTAGTGAAAGGATACTTACCTGGCTATATATACAGGACCCTCATTCTCATTTGTATCACCCTACATCAATTATTTATACAATATACAATTTACAATTACTATCCTACAATGGATGTTGTTTGTCGTTACATTTGTATCAGAGCTTCGTCTGATCCGACATTTGGCCATCAACCTGTCGTCAACTGTGTTTCCGTCGTGATTCTAGCATTTCGCTACCAATTTTGGAGTTTCTCCAGCTTGTTGTTAGGCCTCTGGCCATTAAAAAAATAAAAAATAAGAGGTTATATTAATAAAAACCAACTCAAAAAAAGATTATATAGATTAAACAAAAATCAATAATAATAAAATATAAAATTCAACATATATATATA
>APFE030979077.1:136237-167493 GCA_000404065.3 Pinus taeda
AATAAAAGAAATTAAAGAAAATTAACATTATGCCCACCACAACCGCCAATCACCGTGTAAACCCATACCGCTTCATCGCTACCGTCGAGCAAAATCATAAAACGCTGACAACTGCCAACAAATAGGTTGTCGCTCGAGTACACTCTGCTGCCGGATTTTTTTGTCATCCATTGCCAAACACCATTGCGGCCATTGTCAGTTGTTGCCACTGCCATCACTTTTGTCTAGTGTTCTGTGGATTCTACCATCCTAAACTGCTACCAATCACTTGTTCATCACTCCTTCGAGATCGCATAGCTCCCCACTACCACATCTATAGGTTCTTTCCAAATCTACAATGTCCAAATTAATATACTGCTTGTCAGCCAAGTCGCACATGCTTCCACCAGGCCACTAGTCCACCGTCCTTCCATGTTGCTCGAATTGCGACCACCTGCAAAACTTTTGCTGCTGCCACCATCTGAGCAATTCCCCGCTACTGTTTGTCTTCCCCATTGTTGCTTGTTGACCTACTCGACGCCACCATTCTTGTTGTCATTGCTCGACGCCCCCACGTTTTCCCTTGCAACCATCTGAAAACGCACTCTCTCGCTTCTGCACAGACGTCGTCCACAACCTCTCTATGCCTGTGTTCTCATCATCCACCAATCATCACTCCATTTCAAAAGCCATCGTTTTCTTTTCACGTAATGCCGTGCTCCAAGTCAAGTCGCCATCTCCCTGCCTCCTCGTAACTTTAGTTAATTAATTACAACTTAAAGTTTGACATATATATTATATATACTATATATATTAATATTTGAAATATATTTTGTAATTAAATTATATGGGCAGTAATTAAATATAATACAATATCATGCATTTGAAATTATCAATTAATAATTAAAATATATATATATAATATATACAAAAAATTAAAAATAAAAACTATTTAACAAACAATATAAATATATTAAGAGTTAATATTTAAAAAACAAAAAGCAAAGACAATCAAGCTGCCAAAACGCCCGACCAACCACCTTGAATATATATATATATATATAATATATATTTATATATATATATATATTATATAATTATATATATATATAATTAATACAATTAATTAATAAATATATATATATATATATACAAAAATAAAATAAAAACTATTTAACAAACAATATAAATATAAAGAGTTATATTTTTTAAAACAAAAGCAAAAGACATCAAGCTGCCAAAACGCCCGACCACCAACCTGATATATATATATATATATATATATATATATTACAAAAAGTGATTCATAATACCTTAAGTCATCTCGACAAAACAAATGGGATCAATCATTGAAAAAAAATGATGGAGCTCAATTCTAAAATAATGAAGGAAGAAAGGTTTTCCTATAATGGTCTTTCACTTACAGATCACAGAGTAATTACATTAAAAGGAAGTATCCAAGGAAGAAGTTAATGTTGCTATCAGCCCAAGCAACAATAAAAATTATATCAACATCAACTTGGCAAATCAACTATTAATTCCAAATTGTAAGGACGAATAAAAAGACTAACATCATACTCGGTAAACCCTGGTTTAAGGATTTGGGTACATTCATGTTAAACATAGAGAAACAAGTTTTGATGTTTCCTTATAAAGGGAAGATGGTCACGTTTCGAAACATAACAAGTAAATCAAAATCAATAAAATATTCATTAGAAGACCTTAAGAATATCTCACATTTAATGTTTCAATATAACGAAAAAAACTATATCAAAGAAGCAAAAAGAGCTTGAAGAAGTCATTTGCAGCAAAGACAAAAAAAAATCGCACCTCAGAGATCACCAAGAAAAACTACTCAAACAAGTCAAAAAAGCTAAAGCACTAAAGAAGGAACTTAAGGAGCGTTTATTACAACAAGAAGAAGAAAGTTTACGTTTAAAGACCCTTAACCAAATATTAGTAGGACAAATCAAGTGTTTAAAAGAGGAGAAGCGTGAAGGCCAAAATAAAGTTAACTCGGAGAATGAGGAAGGCTTACGTCTCAAAAATCATAATCAAAATCTACTCAAACAGATTAAAATACTTAAGGACAAAAAGGAATCATTGACAAATAGGTTCAAAGAACTTGTCGCAAAGGAAGCATCAAAATCTCTAGATGTAGCAGTCCAAACTGAGGAAACAAACATCAAGACCACTAATCTCGCAGTTTAAGCAAATCCAAACCCTATTGATGTAAAAACGTACTCAGAGGTTGTCGTTCAAATAGAGGACACCCCAAATAAAGATTCAGTAGTTAAGTCAACAACAACAACAATGCCTGATGGAAATCAAGAAACTGCCATAAAAACGTTTAAGGAAGTTCAAACAAGAAAAATTCCTTATCTACATCCAAATCACAAGAGTAGTCGCCTTAATAAATCTATAAATCTATATCACACGGAACATAAAAAACAAACTTATGTTCCGAAGAATACTGAAGTGGGCTCAATCCAGTCATACGATAACTATTCACCACACAGCTCCAAGGGTCAGAAGATTTCCCAAAAGATTAATCTAGGATGGTCTGATCCGTTTTCAGTACGACAATTTTGTCTATCGCTCAAAACATCATATTGTCTTGTATCAACAAAGATAAAAGCTCAAAAATAAAAAGATAAGTTGATCAACAAAAGAGAACCGATCCTTCGTTAGTAAGCTTTGAGGATAAAGGTTTTTGAAGGGGAAGGTAATGTAACAAACTAAATTTATATAAAAATAAACATAAATAATGTAAAAGACAACAAATAAGATTAATGATTAATTAGTTAGCAATTAATGAAAAGGTATGTCCCTAAGGACATAACCGTTGGTAAAAGGGTACTTACCTGACTATATATACAAGACCCTCATTCTCATTTGTAGCACCCTACATCAATTCTTTATACAATATACAATTTACAACTACTACCCTACGATGGATGTTTTTGTCTTCGAAGTATTTTAAATATTTCCGCTGCGTATACGACTTTTGGTCGTCACACTCCTGTACTCCCAACTCAAGAAGTGTGTATCCTCAAGCGGTCAATCTCTAACAAGTAAAAAGTGGATGCCTAAGAAATAATATGAGGCTTGGGACTTAGTCTTGGTTGATAGAGATCCCAGACCTATCAAGATTCATGGAAAGGTTGGGGAGGATTATTACTACATTGCCAAACTTAACGATGAACTTTGGCCTGAGCTGGTCAAATTAAGTCATATCACCTCATTCCTTGAGACTTGACATTGTATCATATGCATAGTAGAGTAGGGTGCATTGCATAAAGATTTTTGCATTAGAATTAACATCATATGATATTTCTCATAGTAGGTAGATGCATATTTGCATATTTTATTTTCTGTTGATTTTATGGCCTAACATATAGCGTGTGCGATCATGAGACGCTGCAAACGCATGTTGCCCCATGTTTTTTTTTCATTTATCATATGTGCAGGTGACAGGTCTACGGTAACCAAGAGAATGTTGGAGTTCTCTTGACCTCTCATTCGAGTAGCTTCGCCCACTTCTTTGAGAGATCACATCCCAGTTGGAGCTAGATGTTACAAACTATTTTGTAGGCGATATCCCTAGGAGAAAAAAAAATTCCCCAACATGGTCCCTAACCGACAGCCGACAACCCCTTGAAGCCACCAGCTAGCCCATTGTGTCGTTTCTCCGCCACCTGAGTTGGGCATGTGGTCCCTCACCCATTTACCATGATCGTATGTTTGAAGGTGGGCCTCCCAAACATAAAGGTATGCCTTGTCATTTGGTAATTGAGTATTGTAGTTTGCTTATCATGAACACTTCTAGGCATGGATTAATGGGGGGATTTGGCAGAAAGAATGGGCTAGGCCTGCGCTCCTGTCCCCTAAACCCTTTTTGGATATTAATCTTGGATTCTAGTCCCGTGGGATCTCTTTTACTAACCATTTGGCTTTGAGGATGGTATTTCACGAGAAACTTGATTTTGGTTGCATGGTCCCACTCCCTTATCCTCTTATATTGCCCCCTTTCCACTCAATATTACCCCATTCATCATTTCTCCCACCTGGGTCCACATTCCTCCACTGGGTCCACATAGGGTTGGATCAGGCATGGAATGATGCCCTGAAGGTTGATGCAGCGAAAAAGAAAGATAAGAGGATATTTGGCCGCATCCAACAAGAAAATGTAGCACAAAATGCAAAATATGGTCGGGACAAACACATTTAGCACGTGGGAAAAAGCCAATACATGAGCTCTACACCATCATCATGGCCATCACCCTGGTTCCTGTTACCCGCCATTTTGTGGGTGATATCCCTAGGAGGAAATTTGTATGCATGTTCGTCCTTAGCCAATAGCCAACAGCCCCTCGCAGCCACCAACTAGCTCGATGTGCCATTCTTCGCCACCTGAGCCATGGTCCCTCACCCATCTATCATGATCATATGTTTGAAGGTGGGCCTCCCAAACCTAAAGGTATGCCATGTTATTTGGTAATTGAGTATTCTAGTTTATTTATCATAGAAACTTTGGGCACGGATTAATGGGGGGATTCGGCAGAAAGAATGGTCTAGGTCTGTGCTCTTGTCCCCTAAGTCTCTTTTGGGATGTTAACCTTGCACCTTAGTCCTGTGGGATCTCTTTTACTGACCTATTGGTTTTAGGGATGGCACAACATGGGAAATCCTAATTTTGGCTCAGTGGTCCCACTCTCTGATTTGCATATATTACTCCTTACACCTCCAATCATCTCTCCTCCCACCTAGGTCCACATTCCTCCACTGGGTCCACATTCCTCAACTGGGTCCACATAGGGTCAACAACCCCCTCCCCTTGCCCCACATCTTGTTTCGGGCCTGGAATGATGCTCGAAGGTTGATGCAACTAAAAGAAAAAGAAAAGGCATAATTGGCCACATTCAATAGGAAATTGTACCACAAAATGCAAAAGATGGTCGAGACAAAAGCATTTAGCACGTGGGCAAAAGCCATGACATGAGCGCTACCCCATTCCATGGCCATCACCCTAGTTCCTACATGGCCCTTAATGAGCCTCCTTTATCATTCAGAAGCCCATGATTGTCCCAACCCCTGGTGGGCAATGCACTGCCTCAGCTTGTAGGCAGGTACCCATTGCTACACTTTACGCATCATGCTCTCATTACCTAGAGCCTGAGCAGTTAACCAAAGAGGACCATAAAAAGGCAAAAGGCATATGAAGAAGGGTGGAAAAATCAAGGCCGAGGTAACTCATCCACCACGATTTCTCCCTCCTACACATTATTTACCTAACTATGGGCTTCCCTTTTATAAGCTACCCTTCTACCATGGCATGCGATGCAAGTTGCCAACTTTCATTCCCTACTCCATTCCATCATTATGCCATATGCCGCCACCATTTGAAGAATGTACCACAAACATACCACCCCCTTTAGAGGTAGAAACCATCTAATAGGATGCTTGGTTAATCCTATTTGGAGCTGGGAGACATTAGCACATGCAAAAGCCCACTATGGAAGGGCATGCCACTATGAAGTTCTCACATGTTATCTATGGTTTATAAACTCTTTTACTTGATTTCTTTGATCACTTTGTGCGCTGGAAGGCACAAGGACGCATTGGATCTTATGCAGGATTGCAGGTGGTTTCCATTTGGGTTTGGTCTCCCTATACGGAGTCCCGACCCTAGAGGGCTACATTGGCACATGTAGGGTGTGTGTAGAAATCCATGGACCTCCACAGTAGCAGACAACACTCCATGGATACCCACAAACATTCATAAATTTCTCGTGGTTCACTTATTAGACGAGGAAGATGCACTTGATCCATCTTGCCTAGTTGGCCCCATAGTTGCACCATACACTTAGCAGATCATCTAGGACTTGCTCGATGATGTGGCATCACCTACACCATCATCCTAGCCCTTGCAGATGATCTACAGGCATCTTCGATTTGTTTGTAGACCCATTAGGACACTTGTGTGCCTCCACATGTCATTTGGAGCACCCTAGGTTATTAAAAGAGGACAACCCCTTGTCCACTGCTTTTGGGAGTTCAACTACACATTATGGCACATATGTACTCCATTAGGCCTCCTCCAAGGCCCAACGAATGCACTATTCACTATTCGACCTCTTGAGAGGCTTATTCTTTTGTTTATGAGCTAGTTTGGTGGGCTTGTCACCAAAAATTAGTTATTTTGCACATTATTTTATTTTAGGGGCTAATGTAGTCCTAATTAGCTAAATTAAAGTCATTAGAAGTGTATAAATACAAGTGATGTGAATTCATTTTAGCATCATCACTTGGTTAGACTTGTATCTCTTAGATAACTTCTCTATCCTTCTAACTGGATGATATTTTGTAGTATGGAATGAATTTTGATGTTTGGATCATTTTCTCTTGTCTTGGAGCTGCTTGTTTGGCAATTTTTTTTATGGTTGGGTATACTCTAATACATGTAAGTGCAATTTTAATGCTATTCTTTGCTTTATTTTTGTCACATAAATTGTTGTTGGGATTTTGCTATTCTAGGGCTAATTTGTTGCATCTATTATTTGGAAGTTGTGGAAATTTCGTTTCTAGCTAGTGATGCTTCATGTATGGACCATGTATGATGAGTGAATATTCCTAGGGATATTTCATGGTTGAAATTTATCTTGATAAGCCATCTGTTTTGCAAAACAAAGTATAAAGTCTTTGAAGTTGCTCTCCTTTGCCCTAGTGCTAAGTGAAATTGCCTTAAAGGCCTCCTTGACCAAGAATATCAAATCCATATTCATAATCATTCTTGACTCCAATCTCCCCAAAGGATTAGGCACTGGTCTACCATACGTGATCACCCTAAAACTTATTTTTCTTCACCTTCTCCTCTTCTTTCTATGTCTAACCCCACAGGTCACCTAGGGCATCGAATATCTCACAATCTAGCCATCCAAATACTTCGAGTTTTGGTCCACAACTACGTTGGTGTGTCCTCAAGAAGCCCTCCAAATTTCATGAGATTCCAACAGTGGGATCTTGAGATATCGAAAACCCTATCTCAAAGACCAATTCTTGCCCTTGGTTTCCCTTAGGCTACAAACCTCATAAGGATCCTTGCATTGCCTTTCATTGAAAATTCATTCCTTGGTCCCTTTCCCCTCCCTAATTAGGTCAAGTATATCAATGGTTGTTAGATCCAACCCCCTTGACCTAATCTCGGATCCACTTGCTCTCATGTGGTCTCTTGTCTTATCAAAGTCAACTCTTCAAAAACCACTTGGGAAACCACATTCCACAAGGATTTTAGGGTCTAGGAAGCTCCTTTACAAGTCACATTCCCTAACCCAAACCCTCAAATTCCTAATCCCCTATCCTAGAGAATCTTGTAACTTGCTTTAGAAGCAAGCAAGTCCCACTCTTGAGTCTCTCCCAGGAAAGGGTTATCGAGATCACTTCACATCCATCTTAGTTGATCTATCTTTCATAAGTGATTATTTATATATCGAGTCTCCTCCCATCGGTGAAAATCTGTAAAGAGTAGGAAGCTTTAGGTGTGGTGACAATGGGCTTTAGCTTCATTGTTACTTTTGACCTAGCAAGTGCCCCTCCAAGACCCACCGCTAGTTTGAGCGGTAACATTTTGGCGTCGTTTTCAGGGACACAAAACATGTGTTTAGTTCCCCATACAACATATTGACATAACATTATTGCCAATTGGCGACTCCATTGTAAGAACGAAGCCCTAGTTCATCATTAAATATTAAGGTCAATGCTTGTAGGGTGAAGCAAGCATTTTTCTAGGCAACTTTGAAATCACCCTAGTGACTCCTACAAACTTTACATGTATACCTGAAGTAGGGTGTCTTTCTTTGATGATTTTCCCGCTTTGGACATCGCTAGCGTCCCCAGGCACCCCAATCATGTCACAAGAAGGATGGTACGTGGGTTACACATGTTTGATGGTGACCCAAGCTCCGCAATTGGTCGTGGAAAGATTTAATGCACATACTTCGAAGGAGAAAGTGATCCACCAAGATGTCCTTGTGTTGTTATTCTTTAATTCTCTCTATGGTCATAACTCGTGGTTGCAAAACCACAAACCGAGCAACATTTCATCTATTGAGGAGTTTGTTGATGGCTTTCTTAGGCATTTTCAAGTATGCCGCATTAAGCATCCAAGAGGAAGCCTTCATTGACCATCATCAAGACATTGGGAATCTAAGGAATGAGCAAGAAGATGAGTCCTCCTCGGGTCCACATGACGAAAAAGATGATTTTGAAAACATGTGTTGGGAAGGATGAAGTTGAGATTAACGTTACCTTTCTCGACGATATTACTCCTAATGACTTTCCTTTTGAGAACCTTGAGGAAGGTGATCCCATTTGCCCCTTAGAAGATGATATTGGAGATTACTTCCATATTGAAAAGGAGAAATGAGAAATTGTTGGTCCTCAATTTCATTGTGCTCCCATTTATGACACCGACAAGGAAGATGAGGTTGAGAGTGGTCTCCCCTTTCTCTCGGGCATTATTTATGATGACATATCCATTGATACCCTTGAGAAGAAGGGTCATTATTTTCCCTTACATGAAAAGGATGATTTTGAGGAGGAAAACCCCGTTGAATATAATACTTCACCCTCCCCTTTGCCTTATCCTTTTGTTCATCACTTCAAGTCTTCCACAAGTGATTCCCTCGCCCCTTTCCAAATGATCTCGAGTGACCATGAGCCCTTTCCCCCTTCCGAGTATGGTGTCAAGAAAGAACCCCTCATTGACTATACTTTATCTCCTTTGACACACCCTCAAGATCATGATCAATTTATAATACCCCCACGGTATGATCATCATGGGTGACCTACTTATGTTTTTCCATTTCATCAATTTCCCTTGCCTACTAATCATAATCCTATAGAGGCCATAATATATGACATAAATGATAAGGACCATAATGGAAATAATATGCTGGAGGTTGCCATCTATCAAAAATTTATGAACCTAATCATTGACATCTCCATATTGTGGCTAGAAGAGAGGATCTCATGGTGTTAATTTTAGGCAACAATGGTATGTTCTATGCTTTAAAGCAATTTTACTTCAATTTCTTTATTAGCCCAGTATCAATATTCAAATTAGCAATCACATCAACATGATAGTAAAGTGCAGATAGAACATAAACAAAAACAATAGAAGACAAGAGGACACAAGATGTGGCACCAGCGAAGGACAAACCCCAATGTGGGGAAACCCTTGATAAATCTTCTTTTAGTCTTCAATAGTTCAGCAGAGAGAGATAGTACAATTTACAAATCTGATAATTTATAACAACAACAGAAGGGCCCTAATTAGAAAATTCAACACTGGTCAACAGGGCAGATTTTACCCTCAGCAAATCGGTCAACTTCAGTCAAGTTCGGCCTCCAAACAGCAAGATGAATCAGCCCTCAAAAGAACCCAAAATCAACCCAATCAAATCTAGTCAAACAGCCAACCTGTGTCAACCCTAGCTGCAGTCAACGCTAGTCAAAGTCAACGCTTGGCCTCAATTTCTGTCCCCAAAAATGCAGCTTGCCCAAACAGAGATAGCTCCCACAAAATGCAATCAAAGGAGGTCAATGCATGTTGGTCAACGCTTAGTCAAACTGTCCAGAAATTTGGTCTCCTGAAATTTCGGCCTCCTAGAATTTCGCTCTCTCAAAATTTCAATCTCCTAAAATATCGAACATGTGCAAAGAGAGAGGCCTAGAAATCCGTACCCAATCAATTAGGAAAGAGAGAGAAAAGTGTGAAGATGAGTGTGTCCAAATGAGGCTAAGGCATCATGTATTTATAGCAAACATCGAGGATGAATAGACGTGACTGTTGGGCTTCTGAGCCTACATAAATTTGTTGGTTGACCTTGACAATTTGTCCATAATCAAAATAAATACATAACTTCATTTGTAAATGTCGAAATCGGATGATCTTTAGATCAATTCTAGACCTCTCGGAGAGAGGAATCCAAGAAAAATATCAGCAATCATAAATAAGATGACCCATGTGGAGTTTGGCCCTACTTGCCAATTTTAACACATGGACTAGATTACATCATTTTCTTTCCTCTTCTTATGTGATCATCCATGTGTGGGCATTCTGTTTTCCTACCTCCCACCGACCTTATCATCCATGTGATTATGTCCACATTCGCTTCGGCATTTGCTACATGAGTAATCATATAGGTCGGCATATTTATATTGATTTGATGATATGTTGGTTGCATTGCCTTTATGATTACACTTAGTATTAGTTTTGTACCATATGAATGTTAGGGTAGGATGCATTGCAAGCTGATTTTCACATTAGAACTAATAACATGTGATATTTCTCAAGGTAGATTAGCTACATTTAGATAAAAACTTGCATATTTTTATTTTTCTATTGATTATACGACTTAACACTAAGCATGGGTGATCATAAGACACCATAAAAACATGTTGCCCCGTGGGTTGAGACTTTGATATGTGTAGGTAACAGGTCTAGGGTAACCAAGAGATTGTTGGTGTTCTCATGACCTCTCGTTTGAGTAGCTTTGCCCACTTTTACAAGAGATCATGTCCCAATTGGAGCCAGATGTTACCCACCATTTTGTGGGTGATATCCCTAGCAGAAAAAATTTATCCATGATGGTCCTCAGTCAGCAGCTAGCAACCCCTCGCAGCCACCAACTAGCATGATGTGCCATTTCTCTAACACTTAAGCCAACATGTGGTGCCTCACCCATCTGTCATGATCATATGTTTGAAGGTGGGCCTCCCAAACCTAAAGGTATGCCTTGTTATTTGGTAATTGAGCATTCTAGTTTATTTATCATGGAAACTTTGGGCATGGATTAATGGGGGGATTCAGCAAAAAGAATGGTCTAGGTCTATGCTCTTGTCCCCTATGTCTCTTTTGGGATGTTAACCTTGCACCCTAGTCTGTGGGATCTCTTTTACTGACCTATTGGTTTTAGGGATGGTGCTACATCGGAAACCCTAATTTTGGTTGTGTGGTCCCGCTCCATGATTCACATATATTACTCATTACACCCCCAATCTTCTCCTCCCACCTAGGTCCAAATAGGGTCAGCCACCGCCTCCCTTTGCCCCACATCTTGGTTCGCGCCTGGAATGATGCTCAAAGATTGATGCAACTAAAAGAAAAAGAAAAAGCTTAATTGGTCACATTCAATAGGAAATTGTACCACAATATGCAAAAGATGGTCAAGGCAAAAGCATTTAGCATGTGGGAAAAAGCCATGACATGAGCTCTACCCCATTCCACCGCCATCACCTTGATTCCTACATGGCCCTTGATGAGCCTCCTTTATTGTTCAAGAACCTATGATTGTCCCAACCCCCGATGGGTGATGACTGCCCCACCTTACAAGCGAGTATCCACTATTATACTTTACACATCATGTTCTCATTACCTAGAGCCCGAGCAGTTAACCAAAGAAAATCATAAAAAGGCAAAAGGCATATAAAAAATGGTAGAAAATTCAAGGCCAAAGTAACCCATGCACCACGATTGCTCCCTTCTACACATTATTTACCCAAGTATGGGTTTCCCTTTCATTAGCTACCCTTGTACCTTGGCATGTGATCCAGGTTGCCCACTTTCATTCCCTACTCAATTCCATCATTATGTCACATGCCACCACCATTTACACGATGTACCACCTGCTTTAGACATCGAAACCACCTAATAAAATGCAAGGTTAACCCTATTTGGAGATGGGAGACATTAGCAAATGCCAAAGCCTACTATGGAAGGGCATGTCATTATGAAGTTCTCACTTCTTATCCATGATTTGTAAACTCTTTTACATGATTTTTTTAATGACCTGGTGTGCTGGAAGGCACAGGGACTCATTGGATCCTATGTAGGATTGCAGTTGGTTTCCATTTGGGTTTGGTCTCCCTATACATGGTCTTGACCCCCGAAGGCTACATTGGCACATGTAGGGTGTGTGTAGAGATCCATGGGCCTCCACAGTAGCAGAAAACACTCCATGGATACCCACAACCATTCATAGATTGTTCGTGTTTCACTTATTGGACGAGAAAGATGCACCTGATCAATCATACCCAGCTGGCCCTAGAGTTGCACCATACACTTGGCACATGATACAAGACTTCCACGATGATGTGGCATCACCTACACCACCATCCTAGCCCTTGCAGGTGATCTACAGGCATCTTCAATTTGTTTGGAGACCCATGAGAACACTTGTGTGCCCCCACATGTCATTTGGTGCACCATAGCTTATTACAAGGGGCCAACCCTTTGTCCACCGCTTTTGGGAGTTCAACTACACATTATGATACATATGGACTCCATTAGGCCTCCTCCAAGGCCCAACGACATGCACTATTAATTATTCGACATCTTGAGAGGCTTATTCTTTTGTTTATGAGTTAGTTTGGTGGGCTTGTCACCAAAAGTTAGTTATTTTGCACATTATTTTATTGTAGGGGCTAATGTAGGCCTAATTAGGTAAATCAAACTCATTAGAAGTGTATAAACACAAGTGATGTGAATTCATTTTAGCATCATCACTTGGTTGGACTTGTATCTCTTTAGAGAACTTCGCTATCCTTCTTGGTGGATGAAATGTTGGAGCATGTAATGAATTTTGATGTTTGGATCATTTTCTCTTCTCTTGGAGCTTCTTGTTTGGCGAATTTTTTATCGTTGGATATAATCTAATACATGTAAGTGCAATTTTAATGCTATTCTTTGCTCTACTTTTGTCATATACATTGTTTTTGTGATTTCGTTATTCTAGGGCTAATTTGTTGCATCTATTATTACGAAGTTGTGGAAATTTTGTTTCTAGATAGTGATGCTTAATGTATGGGCCATGTATGATGAGCGAATATTCCTAGGGATATTTCATGGTTGAAGTTTACCTTGATAAGCCATCTATTTTGCAAAACGAAGTATAAAATCTTTGAAGTTGCTCTCCATTGCCCTAGTGCTAAGTGAAGATGCCTTTAAGGCCTCCTTGACCAAGAAAATCAAATTCGAATTCATAATCATTCTCGACTCCAATCTCCCCAAAGGATTAGGCACTGGTCTACCATATGTGATCACCCTAAAACTTATTTTTCCTCACCATCTCCTCTTCTTTCTAGGTCTAGCCCCATAGGTCACCTAGGGCATCGAATATCTCACAATCTAGCCATCCAAATACTTTGATTTTTGGTCCACAAATGCATTGGCATGTCCTTAAGAAGCCTCCAACTTTCATGAGATTCTGACGGTGGGATCTTGAGGTATCTCAAGCCCTAGCTCAAAGACCAATTCTTGCCCTTGGTTTCCCTTAGGCTAGAAACCTCACAGGGATCCTTGCATTGCCTTTCATTGAAAATTCAATCCTTGGTCCCTTTCCCCTCCCTAATTAGGTCAAGTATATCATTGATTGTTAGATCTTGCCCCCTTGACCTAACCTCGGGTACACTTGGTCCTGTGTGGTCCCATATCTTATCAAAGTCAACTCTTCAAAAACCACTTCGGAAACCAAGTTCCACAAGGATTTTAGGGTTTAGGAAGCTCCTTTACAAGTCAAATTCCCTAATCCAAACCCTCAAATCCCTACTCCCCTATCCCAGAGAATCTTGTGCCTTGCTTTAGAAGCAAGCAAGTCCCACTCTTGAGTCTCTTCTAGGAAAGCCTTATCGAGATCACTTCACAACCATCTTAGTTGATTTATCCTTCATAAGTGATTCTCTATATATCGGGTCTCCTCAAATCCGTGAAAGTCTGTAAAGAGTAGGACGCATTAGTTGTTGTGGCAGTGTGCTTTAGCTTCATTGTTGCTCTTGACCTAGCAATTGCCCCTCCAGGACCCCCTTCTAGTTTAAGCGGTCACAGTTCCTACAAGTTCTATGAGCCTCCTTCATCATATAGGAACCCATGATTTTCCCAACCCCTGGTAGGCAATAAACCACCCTACCTCAAAACAAAGTATTCACTGCTATATCTTATGCATCATGTTCTTATCCCTTGAGCCCCTTGCAGTTAATCAAAGAAAATCATAAAAAGGCAAAAGGCATATAAAGAAGGGTGGAAAAATCAAGGTCGGGGCACCTCATGTACCATGATTACTCCCTCCTATACATTATAAACCCAAGTTTGGGCTTCTCTTTTATTATCTACCCTTGTACACTAGCATGTGGCCCAGTGCTGCCCCTTCTCATCCTCTACTTCATTCACCTATCTGTCACATGCCACCACCCTTTGAAAGATGTACCTTGATGATATTATCCCCTTCAGTAGTAGAAACCACCTAATAGGATTCTTGGTCAACCCCATTTGGAGTTTAGGAGACATTGGTGCATCCTGAAGCCCATTATGGAAGGGCAGGCCATTATGAAGTCCCCACCTGTCGTCCATGGTTGGTAAGCTCATTTACTTTATTTCTTTAATGACTTGTTATGCAGGAAAGCTAGGGAACGCATTGCATCTTATACAGGATTGCAGATGGTTTTCATCTTGGGTTTGGTCTTCCTATACGAGGCCCTAATCCTCAATAGGGCTACATTGGCACATGTAGGGTTTGTGTCGAGCCATGGGCCTCCACAGCAATAGACAACACTCCATGGATCCTTGAGGATGATCAGAGATGCTCATGATTGTTAGTTTTTGTAGCATCGAATATGTTCTAGCCTTTATATTTTGTGGAGAGGCTAGAATACATGAGATCTCAAAAACCCAAAAATCGTTGCTGGAAATTCCGCCTAGAAATGACTTAATTAGATTATTAATCAGTTTTTAAATATTTCCTAAGTCTAAACATAAGGAATATGGTTAGTTAATCAATATTAATTAATTCAAGGCAAGAATCATGTAGAAACTCACATGGATCGATCCAGAGATGATCCTAGCCATCGATTATGCTTTAATCTTGTTCATTGAAGCTCTAGCAGAGGATTATAAGAGGTCAATGTGGTGATGGAGTGTACACTTGAGGAGTTCAATTTTTTAGCAAATCGATTTCCAAAGTAGCAACAATCAGTTGTCAGAGAGAGAGCTTGAGATCGAAGCAGTGAGAGAGGGCCAGAGACAGTGAAGTCGGAGGAAGATTTCCATATCCAGTGAGTGCATTTGAAGAGACGCAGAAGAGCCACAGAGACGCTGATGCTGGCGCAGTGCAGTAGTGTGAAAATCAATTACCCGATTCCTACTGCAGCAAAATGATTATATTTCACCTACTTGTTAAATTAATTGAACAAGTTATTTGCAGTTTTCTACGGCAAACACTGAAATACATACACTAAAACCTACACCAAAATAAACTGCGGAAACTAAATACAGCACAGGAGAGAAATAATAAGCACACACATCTACATAGTTATTTTTGGACAAATGTCCCCGAAAAAACCCAATGCGGGAAAACCGATGCAACAATTCTAAGGGTTTTATTATCATGCAATAGTAATTTCTGAATACAAGTTTTGGATGCCTTCCCAGCAATCCAGTTACAGAGAATATCACTGACAGAGAGATTTGTGAGATTACCTCACACTATCAATGGAAGTCCTGGCTGATCCAGCGCTTGAATGAACAACCCATGGCTGCCTCTGCGCAGTGTCTGCGTCAATCCAACGTCACATTGTCTAGGATCTGCATCACTCTTCCCGGCTAATCGATTTGCCTCTGAGATTCAGACTTATGTTCTCCTTGTCTCACAGCCCAACTTCCAGCTACAGAAATCGAACCCTCCAGCAAATTTTGAACTCCCTCAAGGTTTATGCGCTGCCTCTACGTGGGCTTCCGTAGCTATGCGTCAGCCTCTTCTGGCTCAACGCTACCTCTCCCGGATCTCTCTCTGCCTCCTCTGTTGAATATTCTCCGACTAGGAAAGATTTCCCTTCAAATACTATCCTTGCCCCTCACTGCAAAAGCTCACTTTGAATTTCTCACTGGCAGTTGCTCTGCTTCAGAAATTCGATCTCTGAACTCTCTTTGTGTTCTCCAAGTGCCCAGCAAGCCTTTTCTTATAATCCTCTCGTTGATCAATCAGCGGCCCAAATTAGATCCTAATCAATGGCTAGGATCATATTGACCTGATCTCCGCATTCTTCTAGAAGTTTCACCCACAACTTAGATTAATACCCATTAATTATTTTAATTTCCTAAGTTTAGACTTAGGGACCCATTAAAAATAATTAATTATTTTAATAAAATAGTTTCCAGGTGGAATTTCCCAAAGCGATTTCTGGGTATTGGAGAATGCATGTGTCTAAGCCTTCCTGCAAAATTTGAGACTTAGAGCACATTTGATGCTACCAAAAATCAACAAGTAGCCTCTAGAGGCAGTTTTGATTATGCTGGGCAAAGATGAGTTTCAATGGTAGAAGCTAGACAAAGGTTCTAGAGGCCAAGAGAGACATTTTCCAGACAGCAACAGACCAAGCAGCTTGAGGAGAGGTTGTTCCAGACTAAGTACAAAAGCGACTAAGGTAGGGTGACATAGTAGCTGCGCAGAGCCAGTTTGGACAGCTCACTTGGAGCTGAAGTCAAAGCCCGGATTTGCCTATGGAGAGAGGAAATTTCCTCAGTAGATTTTTGCCAATATTTTCTCTGCAGGATTGCTAGTATTCGACATCCAGATTGTACTCAGATTATTTCACTGTTGCTTAATAATGAAACCCTAAGTTGCTACACTAGTTTTCCCAAGTTGGGTTCCAATGACTTTTGTCCAAAAATAATTGTGTTATTTTTGTGTCTGCTAGCATTCTTCCAGCATTTATTCTTCCGCGATTTTATTTGTGTAGATTGCAATGTGATTTATTTAGTATTTGCAATAGCAAAGAGTAAATAAATTGTCAAATTAAATTAATAATTAGGAGAATAATTTCCAGTTGCTGCAATAAGGTTCCAGTTTTGGAATTTTCACAGAGATATTCTTATTGGGCGAGGAAGATGAACCTGGTTCACCATTGCCCAACCAGCCCCATAGAGGTACCATGCACTTGGCAGCTGACCCATGACTTGTAGGATGATGTGGCATCCCCTACACAACCATCAAAGCCCTTGCAGACAATCTACAAGCATCTTCGACTCATTGGGAGACCCATAAGGTTATTGTTGTGCCCCCACACCCATTAGAAGCACCACAGGTTTAGTGTTTGGAGAACAAGGGGCCAACCCCTTGTCCATCACTTTTGAGGGTCTTACTCTTCACTATGGCAGCCGTGGACCTCATCATGCTTCTTGGAGGGCCCTACGACATGTATTATTCATCTGACCTCTTAAGAGGCTTATTCTTTCATTTGTGAGCTAGTTTGGTGGGTTTGTCACCAAAAGTTAGATTATTGGCACATTGTTTTATTTTTAGGGCTTATGAGAGCCAAGGAGACTAAATTCAAACTCCTCATTAGTGTATAAATACAAGTGAGACAAGTTCATTTGCTCATCATGACTTTGGATTGGATCTCTTCTCTCTCTTGAGAATTTCGCACTTTCTCTTGGAGGATGAATTGGAGCTTTATGGATGAATTTTGAAGTTTGGATTTGGTTTTTCTTGTCTTGGAGCTTCTCTATTGTCAAATTGTGGATGGTTGAATATGTTCTATTACATGTAAGTACATGCTTTTAATGTTATTCTTGTTTTACTTTGTCATATACATTGGATTGGGATTTTTGCTATTTTTAGGGCTAATTGATGCATGCATTTAGTGCTTAAATTGTGGAATTTAGTCTCTATATAGCATCTCTCAATGTATGGGCTATGTAATTTGAATGAAATTTCCTAGGGATAATTCTATCAATGAATTCATCTTGATAAGCCATCTCTTTTTGCAAGTGGAAGAATAAAAGTTGTAAAGTCGCTTCCCTTTGCCCTAGAAGGCTAGGGAAGTAGTCTTAAGGCCTCCTTGACTAAGAAACAAAGTCCTTATTCATATTTATCATACACTCCATTCTCCCAAGACTAAGGCAATGATCTACCAAGAGGTGGTCACTTAAAATCAATTATTGTTCACCTTTTCCTAGGTCTAGCCAGGTTGGGTCACCTAGGGCATCATTTTCCCGACAAAACAGCCTTCCAAAAGTTCGATCTCCTAGCATCCCCTCCGCTAGTGTCTCCTCAAGGCCTGCAATTTTAAAGCCATTTTGATGTTAGTTTTTGTAGCATAGGATGTGTTCTAGCCACAAAATTTTGTAGAGGATAAAATACATGAGATCTCCAAAACCTTAAATTGTTTCTAGATGAAATCTCAATTAGATTATTAACCATTTTTTAAATATTTCCTAAGTCTAAACTTAGGGAATATGGTTAATTAATCCGTATTAATTGACATAAGGCTTGATTCATCTAGAAACTCACACGAATCGACCCAAAAATGATCCTAGCAATTGATTAAGTTTTAATCTTAGTTGTTGGTGCTCCAACAGTGGATTATAAAACAAAGTCGATGTTGTGATGGAGATCATCCAGTGCAGATACTCAGTTGCCCAGGCAATTCGATTTTCTCAGTAGCAGCAACTCGACAAAGAAGATAGAGCCAGAGGGTGAGTAGCAAGTGGAGCAGGAGAGCAGCAACATTCCGAGAGAAAGTTTTCAATTCCTGGAAGTGCCAAAGGAAGGAAGGTCGAAATATTCAGAGGGCTAGCATAGGGACTGCGTAGAGGTTGACGTAGGCCTCTCACGCAGAGATCGGGGAAGCTATTTCAAAGGCAGAAAATAGTTGTGGAATGAGAAAATTCTCACAATATTTTTGCCAGTATTTTCTTCAAATTAGATTGCTAGTTGGGCATCTAAATTATTGCACTAAGATTTGTTATTGAACAATAATAATAAAACCCTCATTTGTTGCACCGGCTTTCCCAAGTTGGGTTTTTCTGGGGACAATTGTCCAAAAATAATCGTGTCAATTTTATTCTCTGTGTGCTAGAATTTCTCAGTTTCCAGTATTTTATTTTCCGCAATATTTGGATGGTGAAAATTACAACTGTGATTTTATTTGTTATTTGTCGTAGTAAATAAACTGCAGAAATAATTTCTAAGCTAAAAGAATAATCTCCAGTAGCTGCAATAGAAAGAATTTTCACATGGTCTTAGAGCTTAATTGATCATCCAGGAAGCTCAGAAGCTGAAAAAGGAATTTCGTTGTTCCGAGGGAGCAGCAGATCGAAATTCCCAAAGAGACTATGCATAGTCTAGTTCAGGGGGTTCGAGTTGCTAGGGCAACAATTTGATTTCTTCAGTTGAAAGGAGGCAGGAAAATCGAATTGCCCAATCACTGATTGCAACAATCAAAGGGACTAGTTGCAGCTCAGTTTTTTTTCGCTGAGCAAAATACTAGTTGGGCGCAGAAACGTTTTGTTGTAGGCTTCACTTTGGGAGGAAAAGAGAAATAGCACACTAAATTTGTTACAGTTAATCCATGGACAGAAGTAACATTCAGGAGACTTCAAATTTGATTCCAAATTGGAAGACGAATTTGCTTGCTTAGCAGGATCAGCTTCACAGGGAGTCTGGTACATAGACAATGGAGCTTCAGCTCACATGACAGGGGTTAGAGAATATTTCTCTAGCTACAAAGAAGAGTAGATGGATTTCCAGATTACTATGGGAAACAAAACGAAATGTACTCCAGCAGGGAGAGCTACCATAGATTTTCAAGGGGAGTTAGGAGCAAGCACCAGTGCTTCAGACGTATTGCATGGGCCAAGATTGGGTATGAACTTGATTCCAGTATCCCAGTTACAAGATAAAGGGTATGATGTTCACTTTGTTGGGTAGAAAGTGTATGTCAAGCATCCGAGCTAGAAGAAAGTAAGGCAGATTGGAGTTCGAAGTAACAGGTTGTACCAATTACAAATCAATTCTCCAATGGCACTGATAGGCAGCAACAGTAGCAGTGGGAAGGAGTTGAATGAATTATGGCACAAAAGAATGGGACATCTACATCATGGAGCACTCAGGATGCTCCAGGAAATCGTAACAAGGATTCCTGAACTAGGGATTGAACACGATGATGTGTGCAGAGGGTGCGTACTTGGGAAGTATGCTAAGACAGCATTTCCAAGAAGTGACAACAGAGCTGATGGCGTGTTAGGACTTATACACTCAGATATTTGTGGCCCAATGTCCACTAGAGCTCTCAACAGTGTTGAGTATTTCGTCACCTTTATTGATGATCATTCAAGGAAAACCTGGATCTACTTCCTGAAGACCAAGGATGAGGTCTTCGATCGTTTCAGAGAGTTTAAAGCTCTCATGGAGAATGCGACAAGGAAGAAGATCAAGGTACTTCGCTCAAATAATGGTGGAGAGTATATTGACAGAGAATTCACAGATTTGTGCGAAGGAAGGCATCAAGAGAGAATGGGCAGCTCCATATAATCCACAGCGGAATGGTGTAGCGGAGCCAAAAAACAGATCCATTGTTGTAGCTGCAAAGGCTATGTTATATGACCAAGATTTACCCATATTTCTGTGGGTAGAAGCATGTAACACGGCAGTGTATATTCAGAACATGACTCCTCATGGAACATTGAGGTAGAAAACGCCAGAAGGAGTCTCCACAGGGAAGAAGCCTGAAGTACTGTAGAGAAGGGGTTTTTCATTGGGTACAACGAAACCTCAAAGGCATTCAGAATCTACATTCCTTACAATAGGAAGATAGTAATAAGATGAGACTTGAAGTTCATGGAGAACCGAGCTTTCAAGAGATCTCGAGAGATGTCGGCCAGTGATTAGAATCAATGAGCAAAAGCTCCTTTAATCCAGCAACAAGGGCAACCAATGGGACAAGCAGGAGGACAGTCAAAAGGGTCAAGTACTGTGAGCAGTACCAGCATTTCCTCAGCGGTAGGAAATCAGGGGAGTTCTTAATAGATGCAACAGCAGAGACACAATAAGGAGGAGCTAGCAAAACCTCCCACGACTAGTGGTCGAGCCAGTAGAGAAGTTCATCAGACATTAAGGGATGCAGAGGAGTGTAATGGGACTCCTAGGACGAGCAAGAGACAGCGCAGATAGCCTAACAAATACCAAGCATTGATAACTCAAGTTACAGAGCCTTCTAGCTTTCAAGACGCCGCACAGCATCATGTGTGGATAGATGCCATGGTAGAAGAGTATAACTCTATCATGACGAATAATGTTTGGGAGGTAGTGCCCAGGCCTGAAGATAGATCAGTTGTAGGTTTGAGATGGAACTACAAGATCAAATATGCGGCAGACGACAGTGTGGAAAAGTACAAGGCTAGGTTCATGGCAAAGGGGTACGCACAAAAGTAAGGGATAGATTATGAGGAAACCTTCGCCCCAATTGGCAAATACACTTCCATCCAATCAGTTATATCTCTAGTAGCTTAGATAGGATGGCAGATTCACCAGATCGACTTCAAGACAACCTTCTTGAACAGAGTGATGGAGGAGGAAGTGTACATAGAACAACCAAAAGGCTTTGAGACTCAAGAGAGACGCACGCATGTGTGCAAATTGAAGAAGGCCCTATATGGGCTCAAGCAAGCAACCAGGGCATGGTATGGTAGAATTGACACCTACTTACAGCAAATGGGGTTCATCAAGAGTGACGCAAATGCCAACCTTACTATTTGAAGATAGAGGATGAGCCCCTCATTCTAGTTTTGTATGCGGATGATCTATTATTGACAAGATCATCAAGGCTCATAAAGGATTGCAAGAGGAACTTGGCAACAGAATTTGACATGAAGGATTTGGGGTTGATGCACTATTTCCTAGGATTGGAGGTGTGGCAAAAGAATGGAGAGATCTTCCTTGGGAAAGGAAGATACACTACAGATATTCTGAAGAGGTTCAAGATGCAGGATTGCAAACCCATGATCTACACCCATGATAACCAATTGGAAGAAGACAGATGCATCAAATGACAAGGATGTCGACCCCACCTTGTATAGACAGCTCATTGGGTCTCTCATGTATCTGGTCAACACTGGGCCAGAGATTTGCTCCGTAGTCAATACCCTTGGTCAGTTCATGGTGAAATCGAAAAGGGTACATTGGGCAGCAACGAGGCATATTCTAAGATACAATTGAGGCACAGTCGAGTATGGGTTGAAATCAATGTTGCAGTAATCGTTATAGGGATATTATCAGCAAGGGGAAGAAATCAGAAAAAATCGTAAAAATCGAGGAAAAATCGGTAAAAATCGGGAAAAAATCGTAAAATACAAAAATATTCATTTTTTTCAATTTTTTTAATATTCAAAGCATCTACAACATAAAATAAATACATTGAGACATAAATATGATAAAAGAACTAATATATAAGCTGTGTAATATCATTTCTAGTGCTACATCACACATAACAATGAATCATGTCCTGAATAGTATGTCTTGACTCCTGAGTCCCAACTCAGCCTCAAAATATCAACAAAAAATATAATAATGTATCGCATATCTGAGTCATAATGTCATATAGAATGAAATGAACCAAATAACTAAAGTCTAATACTACTGATTTCCTCTACCCTTCTTGCAAGAAAATGCAATAGCTTTCCCTTTCCCTCTAGATGTAGATGCTGGTGGAGTTGGTAGTGGAATCTGTTGTGCTCTAAAAGTTGAATAACTAGGAGCTATAGGAAGTAGACAACGTCCTCTACTGGTGGCAAGGGTAGCCCGAGTAGGTGGTGTCACCTCATCCTCCTGTTGCTTTGCCTCCTCCTCCTCCTCCTCCTCCCCCCCATCCACTACCTCATGCTCTAACCAATTATCAGTAGACTCCATGAGAGGCCTCTCGGCCTCAGCCCTCCATGCAGCAGTGGTGTCAATCCCATCCAATGAGATGGCCCCCATATCAGGTATGCTCTCAAGTTACCTCACCCACAATCAAAGATTGTAGTAGACGTAGACTATGTCATTAAGTCGCTGGGACTCCAACTTGTACAAAGATCATGAAATAATAATTATAAAAAAAATATATTGTTTAATGAATTCAAAAAATTATTTGGAAATTTGCAGTATTTTAAGTTTTAAGTTTAACCTGTTGCGCTTCTTGTTGTGTATTTTTTCAAATACACTCCAGTTGCGCTCACATCCTAAGGAGCTACATGTTTGGCTGAGGATTCGAATGGCAAGATTTTGTAGAAGGGGTACCCTAGCACCATACATTCTCCACCATGAATCTACAACAAAATTACAAATAAAATTTTAAATAAACATAAGAAAAAAAATGAAATTTGAAAGTTGAAGCAAAGTATGAAGTTACGAACTTGAAGAGACAATGAAATTTGAAACAAACTAAAAAATACCTAGCATTTTAGTCGTCCTATAAGTCATAGCCATGTCAAAGCCAAATGTGCCACCTGTCATCCTGTATGTCTCAATTTCTTTGGAGATTTCTGTACTTTCTGTTGGAGATCGCACTATCCTCTGAACACAGGTTAAGATTCCATCCATGATCTCAGCATCAAATACGAACCCACATGGATAAGAAAATGCGGGGTACAGGTAGATCCCTACAGCATGAATGGGACGATAGAGTGTGTTGTTCCATCGTGCATCAATCACTTCCCATAAGAGGAGTTGTCTCTGAAACCCCTCATCTCCCTTATCATCATAGTAGGCCCAAATGGATTCTTTGGCCCTGTCCATGGCCTCATACAAATAGCCCATTGCGGGCTTCTCACCATCAACTAATCAAAAAACCTTTACCAAAGGTTCAGTAACAGTGCACGCCTCCTGCACTCCCGCCCAGAAGTCTTCCTGGTATGAAGCTAATCTGCATATGGCCTCTCCCTCTAGTTTGCGGCTCATTGTCAAAACACGCCACTCTTCTGAAAGAAACATTCTCTTCACATCCCACATAGAATTCAAGAGGGATTGAAAAAATATGAAACTGGTGGCAAACCGTGTAATGGTGGGATGCACCAACTCTTTGTTGTTGGTGAATTTTCTCATCAAGCTAAGCACAGATGTATGATTATATATAAATTTTGTAATGCTTTTTGATGACTCAACAATATCTTTGACAAAAGAAATTTTCCATATGTCCTCCAACATCAAATCAATACAATGTGCAGCACAAGGTGTCCAAAATAAAGTAAGATGCCTCTCCATAAGCATCCTTCCAACAGCAATATAATTTGCAGCATTGTTCGTTGTGTCTTGGACATGTTCTGCACCCACCTCCAAAATAAACACATCCAACAAATCACGTAAAGTTTTTGCATCTTTGATATGTGAAGATGCATTAACAGATTTCATAAACATTGTCCCCTTGGGACAACTAACTAAGAAGTTTATAAGGGTTCTCTCCTTTTGGTCGGTCCAGCCATCTAACATCATAGTGCATCCTGTTTGTGCCCATGATGCCCTAAACTCCTCCAATCTTTTGGTGCAGTCAACCTTTTCATTTTGAAGAATCCGGCTTCTCAAGTCATCATAAGAAGGGATTTTGTACCCTGGGCCAACAGTTGCAATAGCATCAACAGCAGGCTGGAAAAATGAATTATTCCTTGCAACACTGAAAGGAATATCACTCCAAAGGAAAAAATTGGCCAATAACTTGTCAGCTTGTTCCTTCTCAGTTTTTTTAAGCATTGAAGTGATAGATGGTTGTGAACCAAGCGTGGTTCTAAGAACAAAAAATGATGAGGCAGCTACCGGGTTGGTTGTAGATATTGATGCTGAAGTAGAACCAGTGCCACTTCCTTGTTCACCTGATCCTAACACGGTGTTTGCTAGTTGCTTCTTCATTTCTGCTTTGGCCTCTCTATTGTGCTCTAAATTTTCCAATGATCTCACGGCTTTTCAGATGATTTCCGGATTTGTATTTCTGCAAGGCCCTACATCAAATCCAAGGATTTGTGCAAGGTGATACTTCAATCTATAAACCCCCCGACATACGTTGCCCACACAACTTGAAAGACAAGTTTATTCTATCAAACCCTCCATCAGGTTCACCAAATTCCCACAGAAGGTCCAATTTCCTTGGCATGTTTGTAACTTGGTTGAACTCTTGACTCTTGAGTTTTAAATTCGTAAGATGAAGTTTGAACTTTGAATTTGAATGGTGAACCTATGGCAAAATAAGGATTGCAAGTTACAAAAATTAAAAAAAAAAATTACATACATGAGTAACATGACAAAACACATTGAATTTTTGACAATTTAACAAACAAAAACACCATCAAATCAACTCAAAAGTATTTGATAAACCGATGAGTTATCCAAACCCAACCAAAAACAAAAAGAAACAAAACAAAACACATAAATTTGGTGCCCATACCGGTTTGCCGGAGAAAATTGATCCTCTCCTCCTCAGCTCTCAATCCATCAGGGGCTTTGAGTCGTTTTCTCCTCCAATCAGCGCCTAATCAACCAAGATTTTTCTCCAAGGGGACTCCCAATCCACCGCTGCCACTGTATGAACAAATGAATTTTAAAAAATCGATTTTTGGGTGTTTATAACTCGTTGTTCGCCGACCCCACACTTAATTCGCATCGAATCGCAATTTTATCGTAGTTTTCGCGATTTTTTCGGATATATAAACAAAACAAAACAAAAAAATCGCCAAAAAACCGCGTAAAAATCATGTGATTTTATCGGTGTTTTGAAAAAACCGCAATAAAACAATAAAATCACGAGTTTCGCATCACTGGTTGAAATATACACGAGAGGATGACATAAGCCTTTGTGGGTACAGAGATGCAAATTGCGCAGGCAGTTCAGAGGACTGCAAAAGTACCTCTGGGTACTGCTTTAGTGTTGGATCAGGGATGGTTTCTAGGTGCAGTAGGAAGCATAAGTCAGTAGCACTGAGCTCTGCAGAAGCAGACTATATGGAAGCTAGCACAGCTACGCGCGAAGCTATATGGCTTCGAAAGTTGCTAGTAAGCTTGTTCAGGCATAGGATGGAGGCGACCAGTGCCTAATGTGATAATTAAAGTTGCATAAAGCTCTCTAAGAATCCAGTGTTTCATGACAAGTCAAGGCACATCGATATTCGATGTCACTTCATCAGAGATTGTGTACAGCGAAGAGCAATCCAGATATAGTATGTTCCTACAGAAGAGCAAGCTGCAGATATACTCAGGAAAGCTCTAGGGAGAGCTAAGTTCGTCTATTTCAAAGAACAAATGGGTATGGTGGAGAACTTGTTTTAGTAGCAAAGGATAGGTTATTTTGGATATTGCAGACGTTGCAATTACAACAACAATAAGAGGGATTTGCAGTGCAGATGTAGTGTTGGCAGCAATTTCACAGAGTCAACAGCAGCACAAATGCAATATATATCAGAGTTGTGCAATGGTTGGTGGGCAGCAGCGGCCATACATCAACAGCGTGACAGGAAATGATGCAGAGACAAGGTGTTGCTATAGGGGGCTGCGACACTAGAACACATTCCTCGCTAAGAAAGAGTGTTAGTTTTTGAAGCATCGGATGTGTTCTCGCCACAAAATTTTGTAGAGAGGCTAGAATACATCAAATCTCCCAAACCCAGAAGTCGTTTCTGGAAATTCTGCCTAGAAGTGTCTCAATTAGATTATTAACCAATTTTAAATATTTCTTAGGTCTAAACTTAGGGAATATGGTTAATTAATCAGTATTAATTGAGATAAGGCTTGAATCATCTAGAAACTCACACGGATCGACCCAAAAATGATCCTAGCCATTGATTAAGTTTGAATGTTGGTCGTTGGTGCTCCAACAATGGATTATGAAAGAAAGTCGATGTGGTGATGGAGATCATCCAATGCAGATACTTAATTTCCCATGCAACTCGATTTTCTCAGTAGCAACTCAGCAGAGAAGATAGAGCCAGAGGGTGAGTAGCACGGGGAGCAAGAGGGCAACAACACTCCGGGAGAATATTTACAGTCCCCGAAAGTGCCAAAGGGAAAAAGGTCGAAATATTCAAAGGGCCAACGTCGGAACTACACAGAGGTTGGCGCAAGCCTCTCACGCAGAGGTTGGAGAAGCTATTTTGGAGGCAAAAAATAGTTGTGGGGTGAGAGAAAATTCTCACAATATTTTTGCCAGTGTTTTCTTCAGATTAGATTGCCAGCTTGGCATCTAAATTATTGTACTCAAATTTGTTGTTGAACATTAATAATAAAACTCATCTTTTGCACCGGTTTTCCCAAGTTGGGTTTTTCTTGGGACAATTGTCCAAAACTAACTGTGTCAATTTTATTGTGTGTGCTAGAATTTGTCAATTTCCAGTATTTTATTTTCCACAGTGTTTGTATGGTGAAAACTGCAGCTGTGAATTTATTCATTATTTATCGTAGTAAATAAACTGCACAATTAATTTCCAAGTTAGAAGAATAATCTCCAGTAGCTGCAATAGATAGAATTTTCACAGGCGATGATGGAGTTGTGAGAAAAGCCAAGCCCTAGCTCATAGATCAAACTTTGCCCCGATATCCCCAAAGCTAGTGCCTCATTGGATCAAATCAACACCTTTAAGTGAAAATCCTTTCTTTGATCCTTTCCTCCTCCTCGTCTAGGTTAAGAATATCGTTGATTGCTAAACTCTTACCTCCTAACCTAGGTTGGGTCCACTTGGTCCCGTGTGGTACCATTTCATCGAAAAGTCAATTCTTCAAGAACCATCTGGGATACCAATTTTGATAAGGATTTTAGGGATTAGGAAACTCTTTCACAAGTCATATTCCCTAAACCTAACCCTCAAATCCTCCCATCCTTCTCCTAGAATACATTGTACCTTAGAAAGAAAGCAAACTCTATTCTTCAACCTCTTCTGGAAAGAGATTATTTGGGTCACTCTATATTCACTTGTTGATTTATCCTTCATTTGTGACTCCATATATACCGGGTCTCCTCCCATCAGTGAAAGTCCGTAAATAGTAAGGCGCCTTAGTTGAAGAGACAATGGGCTAAGTCTCCATTTGTTGCCCTTTGTCTAGCATTTGCCCCTTTAGGGATCCCCCTTAGGTCCCCTGCTAGTTTGAGCGGTAACAAGAGTGAGTAGCAAAGGGTTTAGGAGTGCTTTGGAGTTGATTCAAGCAAGCGGTAAGTGCATTGTGCTTCCATTTTTTTACCAGTTTCACTACAACAGTTCGCATGTCCATTTTTTCTAGATGTTAGTGCATTTTTTCTTTTTCTTTTTACAGTGTTCATGGCTCAATCAAGGGTAGCAGGGAAAGGGCAAAAGAAGGGGAAGAATGTCCCCATTAGTAATGTCCAGTTTCATCTAGGGTCTGCCAGTGCTCCCTCTGTTTGAAGTGGGGCTACAACAACAGCTTCAAATGTTGAGAGAAAAATAAATGTAGAAAGATAGCAGGTTCAAGAAAGTAAATATCCCTTGTGGAAGCATGTCACAAGAGATCAAGGACCAAGCAAAATGTTAAAGGGAGGAGGCAATGTTCTTTAGACATGCAGCTATTGCAATAGTCCATTCAAGAGCATGTATTTCCATGTGAAAGCGCATTTGTTGGGCTTACCAAGTTATGGAATTGGGGCATGTGCAAATGTGTTTGTAGCTAAGAGGAAAGAAATGGAAAGATAAGCCAATGTTGGTGTGGCAAGGGTGGATGCATCATCTAAAAAACAAGAATGAGGATCCCCTTCCAATATATATATAAGAGAAAGGACTATCCTGAAGATGGGTATTCAAAAGACAATTTGACTGACCACAAAGGGTCTAGATATACTGCCTGGGCCAAATACTTCACAGAACTCATTCAAGCATGGCCTAATACAATACATGAATACAACAACGAGGATATTTTTGGCTCACTTAGTGATTTGTAATTAAAATCAAAGGTGATAAAATATCCTTTAGTAACTGCTATGAGTGAGCGGTTAACATGCTCAATACCTATACTTACACAAGTTCTTGAGATACAATGCAAGAGCCTATTTAGGCCATGCCATATTAAAAATGAGAGTCATCTTAGAGATGCTAGCAAGCTATATTTTATCTATCATCTTAGAGGATTATTTTGGAGGGTTACCTTGAGGAGCGAAGGTGACACCAACTCTCTAGGAAGGGCAACAAACGAACAAAATCAAGAGGGGAAAATAAGGGAGGTCGTAACACTATTGAAGCACCTTTGAAGAAAAACAATGGCAATGCCTAGGAAAAGAAAGAAGGGGTATCAAAGGGGGTATAATTCATCAAAATACCTATGAATTTAGGAGGCAATAATAACAAAATGTACCTAACTAGGGTGCAAGAGTTGTGAGGACTAGTGAAGAGCCAACAAAGATGAGATGTAGAAAAACTAGTGCAACAACAAAGGCTACAAGAGGAAACACTAACATGGAACGAGCAAGGGCTTGAGAGGTGACGTTGCTAGTGAGGTACCAATGAAGAAAGAAATCCTTGACACTAGTAGGTAATTGGGAAAGGAAAGAGAATGAGAATGAGTCGCTCGAGCTATCCCACTTCATTCTTGGGCTCTAGCATAGACTACACAAAAAACCTCCTAGTTGGGAATTACTCATATTCTCAATTGTACTAATCCTTCCCAATATCATCGATTTCTTAGATGCACAAGCATCATTTCCTCAAGGTTCTAATCCCATAATTCATCGTAATCATTGAATGATAACCTGTCTAATTAGATTCGTGATATCCCCCACGTGACCCAAATCCTACATGTCAGAGATGATTCTTGAGGGACACGTGCCTGATTCGTGGGTCGAGCATGTCTGACCACGAGGGATTCGTGGACCTAGCGAATTTGATTCGCCTGAGTAGTGTGTCATGAGTTCGGGACACATGTCCCTCTAGAAAAGCATGCCCCAGTGTTTTGAAAACCTGATTTGGGCCACTTTCTCTTCATTGTAATGTGTATCTCCTTTTGTAAGTGTGTGGGAGCGAGTAGCAAAGGGTTTAGGAGCGCTTTGGGGGTGATTCAAGCAATCGGTAAGTGCGTTTTTCTTCCATTTTTTTTCCAGTTTTGCTACAACAATTTGCCTGTCCATTTTGTTTACATGCTAGTGCATTTTTTCTTTTTTTTTTACAGCATTCATGGCTCAATCAAGGGTAGCAAGGAAGGGGCAAAAAATGGGGAAGAATGTCCCCATTGGTAATGCGCCCCCCCCCATTCCAGTTTCATTAGGGTCTGCCAATGCTCCCTCTGTTGGAAGTGGTGCTGCAACAGCGGCTTCAAATGTTGAAAGAAAAATAAATTTAGAGAGATAGCAGGATCAAGAAAGTAAATATCCCTTGTGGAAGTATGTCACAAGAGATCAAGGGCTAAGCAGCATGTTAAAAGGAGCAGAGACAAACACTATGGCCATTTAGAGACCATTCTACACCACTCTCGGCAACCTCAACCCTCGATGCATGCCCTAGAAAAGCTTGTGCATGGATGATGTCAACAAATTATTGCCCTACGGCTCACACATGTGGGAAGATTATTATGTTTTGCTTAAGCTATTAGGTCAGCTTGTGACCAAACTCATCATTGTGACATGTTTTATTGTTTTAGGGGCGCTTTTAGGCTAAAACGAACATTAGTACTCCTCATATAAATAGAGGAGATTAACCATCGATTTCTTTTCATCACTTGCACTTGCGTTTTTCGGCCTATTAGAGAATTATGTCCTCTTCTTGTGGAGAATTTGAATCTATGAATGCATTTTGACAATTGGAGCTAATTTGTTTGTATTGGATAAATCTTGTAAGTGAGCATTTTATTGGATAAATCTTTTCTTTGTGTCTAATGCATGGAAAGTTTTGAATCTAGGATTCTCTATTATGCCCTAAATTATTGAAATTTCATTTGATGGAATCAAGATATCTTTATTGCATACATTACTCATGAACGACATGTGAATGATAATCCTAGTGGTGAACTTTGATTAGCTCTCCCATAAGACTCTTTGATTCAATGCATAGGAAATTGCTAGGGTTGTTAATGTTAGGGCATCAATTATCCTTCCTCCTTGGCAACTTTTAGATATCTAATCAACTCACAAACTCCATACTCCCAAGGATCAAGGTATTGGCCTATTTTGTTGGTCATCACATCCACTTTTCATCCATAAACATTTTCCTTCTTTCTTCTTGACCTAACTCAATGCCTTCAAGGCCAAGCATCTAAGTTAGGGCTTGGTGTGAATTTCTAGGAGATGATTTTTTTTGTTGAAGAGTTTGAATACCAAGACGATAGTGACTGCCACAAATGTAGAAATTTCTCATTCCCACCCTGGTTTTCAGTTTCACCTTATTTCTCCCATATAATTAAATGTCGTTTCCCATATCCATACATTCAACAACAGAACAACAACAAAAAAAAAAAAAAATAATAATAATAATAATAATAATAATAATAAAAAAATTG
>APFE030979084.1:0-10363 GCA_000404065.3 Pinus taeda
AAATATAAAATTTCTAAGAAAGATATGAAGCATGTTTCTATTGAGTCCTTAAAACTTGATAGGATAAATATATACAAAGCCTTAATTGAAATGAAAAAAAACTATTATATTAATAAAAGGAAAGAGTAGCTTTTACATTTATTGAAGCTTGATCCTAAGAAGTTTTAGAGGCAAATTCTAATTTGCAAAGCTAAAGAAAATAATATGATTCCTTTGGATTGGAATACCTACCTCCAAAATCATTGCAAATTCCCTAATGCATGGACACCACACTAAACATTTTTTTATTGAGGATGCAACGTTTCTGTGGAAGACATAGAATTTGAGATTAAGCATCTTGCAAATGTGAAAGCTAATGACATTGAAGGCTACTAAGTTGATTTTGTTAAAAATAGAGGGTTTATCCTCATCCTTCATGTTACACATTGTTTTTTCGCATCTATGGGAAATGATGTTGTACCCCTATCCTTCACTAACCGAAGTATCATTTCCACCATTCCCTGAAGAATATGGAAGAAAATCCTCTCTATGGAAGATAAAAACTTTATGAAAATACCTTTAAAAACCCTATTTTTGAAGGTTGACACATGTTTCACCATTATAGCCTGCAATGACGTAGGTTTCATAGCTAAATGAATTGTGTCATCGACACAAGTTGTTGCATTACATGTTGTGTCAGTCTTTTAATGTGGGTAATAATTAAAAATGAATGCGAAGCTTATGTTCTATAAGCCTCATGGAGGCATCTTTCTGTACAGTGTGGATAGGAGCTCTCATCCCTACCATAGTGGATCTCACCCCTAACTAAGTGGACCTTAACCTCCATCTCTTATCTCCTCTTACCCTTCTCTACGCTATAAATTCAATGGATTCTCATGGAGAAGGGGTTGGATTTTTTACTCTTAGAAAGAATTTCGGCTCTCATACTTTCATTGTATTTTGTTAAAGTATTCAACCTATAATCATATTACATTTGAAGGCAAGGTTTGGAATGAAGACAACTAGAAGGAGCTTCACAACATCAATGCATCAGTTATATTCTACTTCCATATTTCATTAATACAAATATATTTTTCTTTCCCACATTTGTTATTATAATGATTGGTACAAGATTCCTTGACCACTTGTATAGGTTATGTTAAATCATTTATGTATCATGTGCTTTGATGATTTGTCTTTTGGTGTCTTTGCGGATCTTGGCTAGGAGCATCAAGGACGATATTGAAAGCTACAACAAAAAATAGCAAGGACAATCATTGATAAAAATGGTATGAGTTATTCATCCCATTTCTTACATCTATGATTTAATGGTAATTAACCTAGAGAGAGTTTTTACGTGTTTGTTTGTTTTATTCTAGACTTGGTTTCCAAGTCTAGGGACATTTGCCTTGTCCAAAAGATAAGATTTATCCATCAACCAAATAGGTGACTCCACTAGGGAATGATTTGTTCTTCTATTTCATTCCTTGCTCCTTTTAAGTGGTATCTTTCTTGAATCACTAGTGAGCCAAATTTGACTCTAAAACCCTAGATATTTTCATATCATTGAAGTTTTTTTTATTTTTTTATTTTTTATTTTTTTTAATATTTACGCTCATCACACTTTATTGTGAGAGTCAATGTGTCATCATCACATTGCGCTTGCTTCTAAGTTCATCAAAGTTTGTTAATCACATTGCTTTGTACTGAAGACTTTTGTCGATCCTGGAAAATTCAAATGATCCTAGGGTTTTCCCCTATTTCATCTGATATCTATTTTTTGTTGTGGTTTTTTGAGTCTATTTGCTATCCTATTACAAGGTTAAACTTTTCAGATTTGATCTTATTTTACTATAATTTTATCTTTTTGTTTTTGTGGAAAATCTCCATTTTTAGTACTTTGATTTGATTTCTTTCAGTTTGTTTGTAGAAAGATTGATAATCTCTTTAGTTTTGAATACATGTTTTAGGGTCTTTCTTTCTGCACTTGGAGTGATTATTTCAAAGATTGGATTTTGTTTTCTGAAAAGTGTTTCAATTCCTTTGCATGAAATATTTGCTTTTCACAAAAAGAGAAAAAATATTGCTTGAATTGTTTTGTTTGTTAGATTTAATTTACTACATTTTGTGTGCTTGATTCTATCTTAAAAAAAATTATGTTAAATTCTTGCATCTTGGAGGCCATATTTTTATGTTTTCAAAAGAAGCAATTTTTAATAGTATTTTGGTACAAAAAGTTTTGATAAAATAGTGGGACATTGTTGCATTTTAGGAATCAAATTTTTTCTCCTTCTCATAAGTCAACATTCATTCAAGTGAATATTTTCATTTTCATTTAGTTGCACTTGAGATTTTTGGTTTGTCAAAATATTCACTTGTTCACACCATTTACCTATTGTGTAAACAATAGCTTAAAATCAATGCTTAATAAAATTAATTAAACATTTTTATATTTCTATGGTAGCTACACCCACATTAGCTTAAGTGTAGGGCTTCCGAATACGTGTTGAGTAAATGCTCCAAAGCTACAAACAAACATAGAGGTCTGAGATAGGGAGTGAAATCTATTTATTGCATCATTTTTTGGGAAGCCCCTCTTACAAAGGAGTCAATCACAAAGTCACATTGGGCCCAACGAAGTAATTTTCCCTTCCTCATTGGTCTTGATGGCATTGATTTGCATGCATTAAAAATGATGTTGAAAAACACTTCGAGATCACTTGGAAGAATTACCTTGCTTTGAGGGAGCTTTCAAGGGGACTTTAAGTTTAATTAAATTGCCCTTCAAGTTTAATTACATTTCCCTTGCGTGTATGCATGATTGTCAACTATTCCCCCAGGGTGTGTTGTTGTAGGTGGTGACTTTAATGGCTTTTATTTTAGGGCTCATACACAAGGTGACGATAAGAGGGTACTCCTTGCTTCCACAGACATTTTCCATCTCACTTGGACCTTCCTAGAGGGTACTCCACTATTTGTGAAGCTTAATTTCATTTGTATTGGACCATTAGGCAGTTCGTCAACGTAATTAGTTCCACCCACCCTCTCTTTAGCGCCTTTCCATATTGATCCTGTGATGTTGGATTTAATCTCCAACTAGTGTGTCATTGTCAAAAGTTTTGTATTGGTTTGTATGTTTGATACCTTATATTTTTAGTGTGTGATGTTTGATTTACCCTTTAGTCAGACCATAGGTGTGGATTTTAATTAATAATGTAAAATTCACTGTGGAACATCCACCTCGTCGTTCTCTTAGAATGCAGGGTTTACCCCCCTAAATTTACACCTAAAACATCATAAATTAATGAACACGCAACAAAAAAAGTTACCAAACCTGAAATATCACAACATGTTGTTACAAAACCTAAACTTACAAAACTTGAGACATTGGAAACTGAAGTGGTAGAACTTGGAACTGTTGAAACTTTGGAAATAAAATTGATTGAACCTTAGATGGAACTAGATGTAATACAATTAGAAAATTTGGAACCAGAGGTGATTGAACCCAAGGAACCATAAATTATTAAACCAGTAACTTTGGAAATTTACATCTCTCCTTCAATAGGATTAGTTTCTACACCTTTTCCAGTTACCTCAAGAGTTTGTCTCTTTGGGAGAAATGGTTGAAAGACTTCCACTTGGTCTATTATAGATTGAGGATATTCCTCAACAACTTTCTCCTACTAACCCTATGATTACTAAGGTAATATGACCTGTTGTTGTTCAAGTATCTCTTTGGTGGATAAACCCTTCTACGAGTCTCTTGTAGCTTCTTTGCATAGGAGAACTCCCTTTTACACACTCCCTTATCTTTCTACACCAGTTCAACCATGGATCAATCCACATCCTCTGAAACTACATTTGGAGCTATTCTTATGGGATCTTCTGGACCAATTACATCTATTGCTTTTGCACCTAGTTCTTTTGATTCTACTGGAATTCCTTAGATTCATGTCTATGGTGGACCTTCTCTACCTACTAGGTATCAATCACTCAATGAGACTTTTTATGGAGTTGCATATGGTCCCTTTCTTTTTCATTATCCCCCTTGGTTTAGCGGAATGTTGTATGATTCATCTTTATCTAGTACGATACAAATTTCCCAAACTATGGTTTCTATGTAAACTCTTATACCTATTGTTCAACTAGTGCATGATCAACAACCTAGTTTATTGTCTAATGGGGTAGTTTTTCCACAATAACCCCCAGTAGGATCTTATGCACCTACTTGGGGCCAAACTCCAGTTGGTTCTTATCCTGCTAGGGGGAAACCCCCTATTGGTTCTTGTACTTCTACTAGGGGGAAATGTTCATTGGTTCTTGTCTTCTTACAGGGGGGTATCCTTATGTAGGATCATATCCTCTAGTTGGAGGGAGACTTGTTCTTGGATCTTATCCACCCATTGGAAAAACACCTCAGATAGATTTTTCTCAACCTGTTGGTACTCAATCTCTTACCGTTCCCCGTTCACTGGAATGGTTATTTCCCCATGGAACCTAGCCTATGGTAGTGGATCTTGAATTCCCATTGGTCAACCCATTCAAGGATTTTTTCAGATACCTTTAGGCTAACATGTTCAAGGGTTTCCTCCTACTGGCTAGCATGTTCAAGGAATTATGCAAATGCATGTAGGCCAACCTATTCAGACAATTCCACAAATTCCTATAGGTCAACCTATTCCATGTTACCCTGGATATCCTTCTCCTGCTTTTCCTGGTGGAATTTCACAAATGGTTATGGCTCAACCTGCTCAAGGTTACCCTAGATATCCTCCTCTTCCTTATCTTGATAAAATTAAAATGCCTACTACACAACCTATTCTAGGATATCCTAGATACCCTCCTCCAGCAGCTGGACCTTATGGTTCTTTGGTTGGTTATCACTATCAGAATTATCCACAAGCTTACCACAACCTGATTTTAATAGTAAGTTGCCATTTATAACAACTTTATACTTACCAAATTTACTATGCCTTATGAATGATCCAATTTTTCATCATCCCTTATGGCCAGATATTCCTACAAAATTATCAAATGACATTCCAAAATTTGATGGTAAACTTGGAGAAGATCCATGGAATGATGTAATGAATTATGATTTGTGGTGTTCTTCCAACTCCTTGAATGATGATTCCATTTGACTACATTTTTTTTCTAGTGTACTCTTACTGGTACTACAACTAAGCAGTACATTAAATTACCACACTACAAGGAAAAGACCCTCTAGCGGAGGTTTTTGCAGAAGAAACTATAAAAATAGCCCAAAAATAGTTTGCAGTGGAGGTCACTAGCAGAGGTGGGCGAGCGGATGTTTTAGTAGTTTTTTTTTTAACAGTGCAATTATAATATACAAATGCACTTGTGCTTTACTATAAATATAAGCATTGATGCCTAATAGAACATGGTGCACTGTGGAATATTTTTTTTTAAATAAAAAAATAATTGTGTGCTAAATAAAAAAGAGCATTGATACGTATACTACTCGATAGCATCGGAAAAGAGTTAAATTTACAAAAATGTTGGTCGTAAAATTCATTTTCCCTAGTCCCCTGTTATACTGTGACGATGACCCAACACTAAAATGGTAATATAATGCCTTGATGCGTACATAATATACCATGCACCATTTCTTACACTAATTGATAAGACATGATAAAGGTTAAGTTTCAAAAATTGTCGGTGTTATATCCACCCACACCACTAGTGCCCTTCTTGTATTAAAATTCCTTGGTGCGTACTTAGAAAGAGCAATGCTATAAGTTTTTAATTTTCAAAAAAAATGCGTTGCTATATTCCAATGAAGCATCGATGTTGTTCATGTATTAAAGCATCCAAGTACGTCTTAGAAAGAGCACTGCTAGGGGGTTTTTAAAATTTGGTGTTATATTCCCACAAAGTACCTGTGTGGTTAATTGTTTAAAATTCCCCAATCGTCTTAACAAGAGCACCAAAAGAGGGTTTTTAATTTTTTTAAATGCGGTTTTATATTCTTACGAAGCATTGATTTAATTCATGTATTAAAACACCCATATTCATTTGTGAAAGAGCATTGTTAGGTGGTTTTTATTTTTTTTTAAATATGGCACTTTAGTCCCACGAAGCCCCAATGCGATACACGTATTTGAATGCCCCAGTGCGTCCTAACAAGAACACCCCTATAGGGTTTTTAATTTAAAAAAAAAAAGTGGCTCTCTTAGATATTTTACGCACTGGTATGATTATAATAACACACCGAAACGGGGTTTAAAAGAAAAAAAACCTATCATCCGTAAATTTCATTTTTACCAACTATAGTGTTGTAGAGCACTAAAGCACAGGTGTCACTCTTGCCTCACACAAGTGACCTTTTGTCGGCACTTCTCTTGCTCACCATCCTTTCGAATAGTGTTGAGTATGTGGCTTTCCAATTTTCTCAAACAACAGTGAAATTTGTTTCTCTCAATTACGTGTCAACAATGCCTCCTCAATGACCAAATGCCCATGTAATGTCTATGTTTATCTCTAATTTTAATTTTTAAGTAGATTAGAATTGCAAAATAAGTCAAAAAATCCATTGTTTTTTTAATTTATTTATTTTCTTGCATGGTGCGTTTGACAGCTTCGGCTTGCACTGATAACGGTGCACCTTGTAAATTTACAAGGTGCACCACAGTTAGGTGCGTGAACCTAATGAACTGATGTTTTTGCAGTCTGTTTCATAAATTATAATGCATCGATAAAAGCTATAAATTATACGTCGTTGCATACATTTTTAGGTTACACATGGTGCATTTATATTTAAAAAAAGCATCACACAAATAATATTAATAAATATAGCTCAGTGTGTTCGATAACTTGAACATTCCATGCCATTGCGAATATGTTATAAGTGTGCACCAGTGCATAAGTTTTTCTAGATGCATTGCGTTGAAAATTTATGTATGCAAACCAAAAGCGATGCGTCATACATATGTACACACTATTGTCGGTGATGTTGTGTTTGATAGCATACCAGAGCCGATGTATTACTTTTTTTTGGATGCACCAGGGATTTTTTTTCTTTTTAATTGAAAGTTATTTTTTCATATTTATAAATACATTTTTCATTTAATACATTTTTTTTATGTTTTATGTATGAGGATGATGTATTTTATATGTCAATCATGTAGCATAGATGTCAATAGAGGGAGAAACAACAGGAGTAGGAGAAAATGGTGGACTAATACAATGTGCTCTGACCATGGGAGGCCCGAGAGACGAAGAGGGATTTATACCCTCGCCCTATTAGTATAACGACCCCAGTGCTCTTAAAGAACGTTGGCCTCCTTAAGTAATATGAGGAGGTTACATCCCTGAAGGCACGCTCTATCTTGTTAGCACATCTGATCTGCTAATGGAGTGTCCAAGAGCAAGCTTTCCATGTCGGTTTTGAGATATGTTATAGGCCCTTTGAGGAGGACATATATTTTATCACTAGCCTATCCAGGATAAGGGATGATTTTCCCTAGTTCCCGAATGTCCCCCATGGGGTTGCAACAGAGATTCAACTTGTCTACTCTCAGAGATATGTTGGGGCTCATCTAGTCCATCCAATAAATGTTTAGGTTCGTGGTGGATAACTACAGATTTCTTCTTTTGCTACATAGGAGGATAGGTGCCTCTTATTATTAGTGACCAACATTACACACTACAATAGCAATGAGCAGTGCATTAGTTGCCCTCTTTTGTACTATGTCGATTCTTTGATGTAGGTACCATGATGTATCAAATAGTCTACCATTTTTTTGAGGCAATTTTGCAAGGCTTTAGATAGATGTTGTGTGATGATACATGGGAGGAAAAACTTTCCTTTCACTTGAGAGATTTTTTGTTTATTTTTTGAGAGGTTTCCAAAGATGAGGCCTACATTTTACTGTCACCCTCCTATACCGATGACTGAGGTGTAGATGCACATGTTGGGCTAGATGATGCCCAAGAGGGGCCTGCTAGAGTATCTGACTAGAATTTCCACCGACGCACTGACACTATTGGCTAATGAGGATAATGAGGATAACCAGTCATTTATCTTGTCCTAATCACATCCTCTTCACACCGAATGAGACTACAGATGATAACAGTAATATTAGTGTTTTCTTTAAATTAATCTAGTTTCATTTTGTTGTCTTAATTAATTAGAATTAAATTTATTCTAGTACATTTTTTAACTTGTTTTATTAAATTGTTTAATAAAATTGTCTAATTATTGTTGTGTACTATATATTTTGTAGACATAGGCACATTCCTTAGGGAAATTCATCCTCCCCCATCAGAGGGAGCATATGAGGAGATGGGTGAGGCCCAAGAGGGTGAGGCACATACTCAGGGGGGCATGGGCATTTAGGCATGTAGGGCTAATCTGAGATTTAGGATGAACTACTGCAACCAATTGTTTGGATTTTTGGTTGAGGAGGGAGTGTGTCTTGTGAAGGCTCAAGACATTGACGCAAATTCTAGGTTTGTGGATTTATTGAGGGATTTTCCGTGCAAGATGATGACTCTTTTGCGTCATATTGTCGAATCTAGCAGGCTACTAGTAGTGAAGAGGAATGCAAGGAATGTGGTGCCTGATATGTCAGATGAACCTTTACATAGTTCTACCCCATCAGATCATGATGATGAGGGTGGTGATCATGCTTCTAGTAGTACTACCCCATCAGATCATGGTCAGGGTGTCGATAATCCTTCTGGTAGTACACCTCGTCATCATTTGACTGTTAATCACATCCTAGAGCTAGAGGACATGCCTCATGTTTCTCTTGAGAGAGCATACCAACCACCTCCTCCTCCACCTCAAATTTCGACAATTGAGGTAGTACTTGACTATTCATCATCTTCTGTTGTAGACCAGGCTGCCACTACTACATTTGTTGTATAAGATATTTGATACTTGTTATTTGACTTATAATATATATATATTACTAATAATAATATATAATAATAATATATTATATATATATATATATATAATATATTATTATACTATATATATATAATATATAATATAGTCTTTGTATGATGATGATAATTGTAAGGGTCATGTTAAGAAGGGGGTTAGTTCATTTAACTGTGCTTGCAGCTAGACTGTCATGTGATGGCATCTTTATTGACATGAGAAGATGTAATATTAATTTGAGGATGTTGTAGATTAGATGATTTAGATTAACAAGCTTGGTGTTTTGTTAGAATGTGATCACAATGATGATGCTAATAGATTAGATTTATTAATTTGTGTGCCAGCTATGATGTTTAATTATGTGCTAAAAAAGGTGTATATTAACTAGGTGCTGTTAGTGAATTTGAATGTGTAATTTAAAATATGATGTTTTATTGTTGTTATATATGGTTATCAGCATGAATGTTTATTTATGAAATAATAATATAGAATTAATGTATTGGGTGAATCTTATAAATATCATAAATTGCAATTAATAGTGAAATATTCCATACAATGACTTAACCTTTATAAAGAAAATGTAAAAAGATATTTTTATATAAATTACAAAATGTTTCGTATAGTTGAAACTATGATTGTAAAATTACGATAAATATTTTTCTATTGCTTATATAGTTCATTCATATTCATTCTAACCTAATTAGTAAAATATTTCAATAATCAGGGGGGGGAGAATAATTAAAGTTAAATTAATTTATTTAGTTCTTAATAAGACTAAAATGTGTAACTCATTGAATTTCTAATATAAAATATTAATAATAGTAAATTATTCAAAATTACAATTTAACCAATGAAAATTTACACTATGATCGATATATATACTGAGATAAAAAACCAGTATTATAGATCCATTTTAATCACAAATTTATCATTCACTAAAAGAGATTAAACCTTTGACATGTGCATTTTTTTTCAAGTTTTACATTTTAAAAATAGATGTTCATATAATGAGATTTGATCCCTCTCGGGTCTTGTTAGATTCATTCTAACCTAATTAATAAAATATTTCAATAATCAGGGGGGGAGAATAATTAAAGTTAAATTAATTTATTTAGTTCTTAATAAGACTAAAATGTGTAACTCATTGAATTTCTAATATAAAATATTAATAATAGTAAATTATTCAAAATTACAATTTAACCAATGAAAATTTACACTATGATCAATATATATACTGAGATAATAAAACCAGTATTATAGATCCATTTTAATCACAAATTTATCATTCAATAAAAGAGATTAAACCTTTGACATGTGCATTTTTTTTCAAGTTTTACATTCTAAAAATAGATTTTCATATAAATGAGATTTGATCCCTCTCGACTCTTGTTAGATCCATTGTTAAGATGAATATATATTGGTTTATAAAATTCAATCTAATGTTAAATTCAAAATACTTATGTCATAATTTTT
>APFE030979088.1:0-13889 GCA_000404065.3 Pinus taeda
AGACTCCTTTTGGATACTGGTGGTGGAAACAGTGGCACTGGGCTCCACTTCAATGATCTTCTTCCCTTTTCCATTCCCCTTGTTAGGTTCTGACTCACGATCGAAACATGCATCTGATTCAAAAGCTTTCAACTTAGCCACCAACTTTTGTTTGGTCTGACACTCACTTGTGTTGTGAGTGGGGCTTTTATGGAGCTCACACCACTTTCCTGTGTCGTTCTTTGACTTTGTGGTGTTATTGTTTTCGTGCGGCTTCAGTAGGTTGTCTTGGGTCACCCTGCCTTGCCTTTGTCCTTTGTTCATCGGATTTGCAGATCCAAAGTCTCACTTCTTTTGTTTAAAAATATTCTTTATTTTGATAACGTATCGGTAAGTCGTACCGAGAAAGGAGATGTTTAGAAACTCCATATCTTCCTAGATGTACCTGTGTAGGCAGCTGTGGTATTTGAGTACCAAATGCAGCTCATAATCCTTGATACCCAACTGTGTGTGAAGGGTATGAAAAATGGAGGTCATTGTGGAGGAGTAGGCAGAGCGAGAAGAGGAGGAACAACAGGAGGGAGAGTTTGTGGAGGAGGAGGTGGAGCTGGAGATGGAGGAGGAGGTTGTGGAGGTGGAGGAGGTGGAGGTGGAGGAGGAGGAGGAGGAGGTGGATGAGAGGGTGGAGGTTGAGGTGGTGGTGGAGTAGGAGGTGGTGGAGATATAGGGGGCAGTGGAGGAGGTGGAGGAGGAGAAGAAGATGGAGGTGGTGGAGGAGGAGGAGGATGGGGAGGAGGTGGATGTGGAGTTGGAGGTGTAGGAGGAGGTGAAGGCGGAGGTGGAGGTTGAGATGTATTAGGAGGAGGAGGAGCTGGAGGTGGAGGAGGAGGAGGAGGGGGTTTAGGTGGAGGTGGTGGAGGTGGTGGTAGATGTGGAGGTGGAGGTGCAGGATGGGGCGGAGCAGATGAAGGTGGAGTTGGAGGTAGATGTAGATGAAGTGGTGGTGGAGGTGGATGAAGAGGATGAAGTGGTGGTGTAGGAAGTGGAGGTGGAGGAGGAGGGATAGGCATAGGCGAAGGTGGTGGAGGATGTGGCAGTTGACGTGGGGGAAGAGGAGGTCGAGGTGGAGGAGGGGGTCAAGGTTGAGGTGGTGGAGGTAGTGGAGGAAGAAGAGGTGGAGCTGGTGGTGGTGTAGGTGGTCAGGGATGTTGAGGTGGTGGAGGAGGAGGAGTAAAAGGTGGTGGAGGTGGAGCTCAAGGAGAGGAGGAGGTGGATGTGGACGAGGACGAGGATGTGGTGGTGGAGGTTGAGGTGGAGGTGGAGGTAGAGGAGGAGGAGGAGGTGATGGAGTTGGAGGTGGAGATAAGAAATTTAATTTAAAATTCATGTCTTACATTAAAACATTAAATTGTCACTCTCTTCTCCATTGTTGGAAATGAAATCTACAGCCTCATTAATCGAGGACATATCTCATCACATACACAATATCCTACTACTAATGATAAGTAATACCTTTAGGAAGGTTTCCTCAATGCACTAATATAGTCATTCAATTACATGAAATTTCTTTAACGTTTAAATCTGATGCCTTGGCCAAGAATTTGAAAGATTTTTTAAAGATTACAATTTTGTGTTTATTTCATTTAAAAGTTTTATTACCCCCTTCAAGACTTATAGTTCTCATATTATTGTTCAATGAACCATTTGTTTGGGAATGATTGGTTTCATCTAATTATCATTGATTTAAAAAGTGTTGGGTTAAAGTTAACATTGTTACTTGAATAAGAAGACTTATGTTATTCTTGTTTATGTTTACTTGAGAAATGTAGGGTATTAGGAATCATATATGGATTTGTTTATTCTTTGGGTATTCCACATATTTTTATTAACTATTATTACTTTTTTATACATCTAATGGTTTAAGGAAAAAAGATTTCTTTCAAGTTCACTTTCTTACATGACCTAAGCTTCTTCACTTTTTAGGGAATCCACTATTTATCCTGTATTTTATTTCAAAATATTTATTAGGAAAGGGAAATATGCTATACTTGGGTATTTGTATGGAAACATTACACATGCACTAGCTTCCTATGTGTTCATTTTACGGGATCTTTTGTCATGGGAACAACATTCCATTAACAAAATTATACTTTTGAGGGAAAGGCTAGAGGAGAAATACATGTAATTAGTGGAGGACAGGAGACTGTTTAGTGTATTATCATTTTTGAAGGTTAAATCCTTTAATGATACTTATTTTGTCACATGTTATACTAAGTAATGAACATTTTTATTTGTGGGCTATATTTTTGAACTTGAAAGTTGTTGCTTTATATGAGTTTTCGTTAATCGATTTTTTTATCATATAGGAAATTAGAGTTCATTACATATTTTGTCTTCTAGTCAATCTCATTGCACATTTTCTGGAAGTTCAAAAAATTGTGTATTGATTAACACATCTTAGAATTTTTATTGAAGAAGAAAATACAATAGTTAGTATAATAGTTAGACAACAAGGAGTTGAAAAACCTATTTGAAGAGAAGTAATTTGATAAGTATTTTTCTATTAGAGAATCAATGGACAGGAAGGAAAAATAACTTGATGTAAAGATTAAATGAGGGATTCACCACCAATGGAAAGTAGATGAAGGTGAAAGTGGAAAATTCCAATTCCTTTCACCTCATTTCTTGTAGCCCATGCACACCCTAGTCATCATCTCTTATTTTCTTCATTCAACCAGCCGCCATCCCTTATATTCTTCATTACATCAAAGCAAAGGGGAAAAATTATATCTAGTATTAAGTAGAAACTATCTCCCAGTCTGAGAATTCTTAGCAAATATTTTTTTTTTTTTCTCGGTAAAGACTAAATCTATTAAGTAAAATATAGTACACACAGGAAAAGCAAAAAAACCCGCAGACCGGAAATGATGGATTCATCAACCTCGGTCCCGGAGGAAAGAAACAAACACAGAGCTATAGGAAGAGCAAGAGACCGATAGACCGGAAATGATGGACTCATCAACCTCGGTCTCGGAAGAAGGATACAATCTCAGAGCTACAACAGAAGATTCGAAAGCAAAGACTGACTATCAGGCTATTACCCCAGCGGGTCAGTAACTGCACCACAATGTTTTTTCCCTTTCTTTTTGTTAACTTTTGTCCAGCCATCATGGGGAGAATGGGCTAGGACAACTTAAAGACTGGAATTCTCTATCTCCGGGGAATCCTTCTTTGATTCGGAGGATGAAGTCTCATGGGGGCGTTTCTGGGAGCTAGCTGTGACATGGGTGTGCCCCATATTGTCCGGGGGCGGATCCATCGGCTGAGGCGTCTGATCTGGTTCTGACTCGCTTTCTTCCTTTTCCATACTTGGGGAGCTGGAGCTTCCAGCTGGCGGCGGTGGACAGGGAGCCCACCGCTTGGGCTTGGAATGAGCGAAGAGGCCCCTTTTCATTCTTGTTGACAGCGATGGGTAGGAGTTATGCAGGTGCCCTGTTAGGTGACAATGGCGGCATCGGAAGGCAGTGTTTTTGTACTCTATATACTGGGTCCAGACAGAGTCCTTGATCTTGAGATTGATGTATTTTGGCAATCCCTTGCTTAAATCAAGCTCCACACAAACTCTGGCATATGTATAGAGCCCTTGCCTCTCTCTCTCGTAATCTCCCGTTACAAAGTGACCCAAGGCATTGCCTATTTGCCTATATACTTCTGTGCGCCATAGGTGAACTAGGAGATTTGGGAGTCTGATCCAAACAAGGGCTTTAGTGATGACTGCTAAAGCTGGGTCAAAGTCTGGAAACCATGGAGTTAGGAAGAGGCCAGCTGAACCCATGAACCAAGGGCCTTCGTCCAGGGCGTTGTAGCAGTGCTCGAGGTCATCGAACAGCACTATAAAATATCCCTTTGCACAGAAATAAACCTTGCAACGGTCAGTCCAGTTGTCCTTGATCCAGTCATAAAGACCCTGAGAGCGCGGCCAGAGCCCATTGAATCTGCAGATGATGGCCCTTTCAGCGAATTTTTGGGTGTCGTCTGCAAGATCAGGGTAGGAGATCTCAACATAGGGAACTTCCTCCAATTTGTCAACCAAAAAAGGCTTGGGTTTGGGAGGTTCCGGGGTTGCTGACATCTCAGGGCGGACTACAGCTTTGTAGGAGTTTGGAGGAGCAGAAGAGGATTGCCCTGCAGCTCCTCCTCTCAAACGAAAGGAGAACACTAGAGAGTTGTTGCTCTTTAAGATGTAAGAAGAGAGAGGAAGAGAATATTCGAGCTGTTTACCTTGAAAGATAAGTCTCTGAAGGGCTGAGGGAATCCCAAGCCTATGCTCCAGATTAGCTTTGAGATTCTGCACCAGATCTGTTGGATTTACCCATTGCCTGACGGTTTTGCCAGAGATCTGTGCTATTTGAATCTGAAAGGAGGCAGAGGAATCTTTAGAAGATTTCTGGAGCAGCTTGGGGCCAGAGTCTTTTGAGTCTTTCGCCTCTTGACGTAGGGGATTCCGCAGGTGAGAAGAAATCTTCTGCCTGAGATATATTTTTCCCCCACGCGGATCTGTTGTGAACACTGTAAGTTGGTTAAATATAAAATTTAATATAAAATAAAGTTTAGACAAATTAAATTAATTAATTTAAAAAATCACAAAAAAATAAACCGTATAAATGAAATCAAAACTTTAACCATTGATCAATATTTACAAAAGTTCTTATAGTTTTCCCAAAATTAAGAACATTTGTTATTATATTATATGGCTTCAACTTGTGATTAATTAAGGTTATATTATGCTTTAATATAATTATCACACAACATTCACAATTAACCTTGGTTCATTTTTTTTATTGAATATGTAAATATTAGTGAATGTTGTATTTCTCAAACTCTATATAGATTTTATAAAATTTAGTTTATACTAAAAATATATATTTACTATTATTGATATGTATTTTTAATTACATATAGAAATGTTAAAACTACATGTAGCAATGGTCTTATGTTTTTTCCAAATGGTTGTTGTTGAAGTTTTTTAATTAGAATTTAGCTAATGTACGCTACAACTCTTTTTGAAAAATTGTAATGCAATAGAATTGCAATGCATAACAATAGTGAAAGAATAGCTCTCATAGTGCACGAAAGAGTTTCAAATCTAGGTTTTGAGTTTTTGATTGAGGTGAAGTTTCCTATGAGACTTTAGCCCATGTACCATACAACTCTTATTGCAAAATTGTAGTGTAATAGAATTTCAATGCAATCCACCTGTTAAAGAATAACTAACATAGTGTTAAAGAATAACTAACATAGTGCGCTAATGAGTTTCAAATTGAGGTTTTGAGACTTAAATTAAGGATTAATTAAAAGTGGCCAAATGAGTTTCAAATTTAGGTTTTTAGTTTTAAATTAAGATTTAACTAAAAATAACGAGGGTGCATACTTATCTTATAAAGGTGGAAGTAAACAACTCTTTGTTCTGAGTGATTGAAGATCCATGCATCGTAAATTTCCTTTCATCATTTCAAAAACAAAATATCATGAAAAGTACACACCCTTAGCTTTGATGATTGCCATCAATACAATCTCATAGAGTCTCACAACATGTCAAATTTCAATGAGCTTCAAATTTATTATTTATTTTTATTCTCCATATTTTAGTTTTATTAAAAAATATCTCACGTTCTTCTTAATTTCTACTCACTTAATTATTTTATATATCATCTATGATATAATTTAATGCTCGTGTTCACTAGTTTCTTCACATTTGTCCACAAGATGGATATTTGTTACCTTCAAGAATTTATAATGTTCTTGACTTTGGAGCAATGGTTGTCCTACTAAGAGTTCTTATACTATCCTTCACTATTTTCTCTAGCTTCTCTCCACATACTCATGTCCCTTCCCCTTCAATGGTTATTAAATTCCTAATGAATGAGAACTCCCAACCTTTCTTGTCTTACACATTACTACTTCAAGCATTAAATAAGATAATTTAGTACCCTACCAAACATATGTGTGACTCACCATTTTATTCTTTGTATGTGTCTAAATTGATACATAATTGTTTCAAATTATTTCATTGTTGTTCTTTTCCTCCTATTACTGATAGGACAACTAGCTCTAAAGATAAATATTTGAGCATATATATGTCCCTTAGTGGTACATTTCTTCCCTGTTATCCCACCTATCATAAGCTAAACCATTCTTCTTTATTCCAAGTCAGAAATTCTCTGACAAAGATAGATATGAAGGAAGACCTTACGATTCTCTGTACAGACAATCATTGCTTCTACAATATCCACTCCTTTCTAAACTAGATCATTCTCTTTTTCCTAATTGCACATGAGTGCTCACCAGGAAATATTCTTCACATATTCTCAAGTCTTTATTCTGCAAATTCCATCCACACTCAATGCCATTTTAGAATTCCATCTAGTCATTCATTGGTTAGAGCTACATTCCATGATGTCTAAATTTTGAATCAACACCATGTTAAATACTTTTTACCAAATCGTTATTTAACCCCTACACATATACATTCCAACCAAACAATATCATTTATGCATTAATTCCAGTGTTCAATCCCTACTCCTCCACCTCCATCCCACTCTTCCTCTCTCTCCTCCCCCTCTCGCTCCCTCTCTTCCCCCTCCAATTCCTCCCTCACCACCACGTCCTCCCACCCCTCCTTCACCTCCACATCTTCCCCCTCCTCTAACAATCCATCCCCTCCTCTTGTCTATCCTCCTCCTTCCCCAACACTTTCACATCTTAAAACTCCTCTTCCTCCCCCTCCTCCTCCTTCTCTACCTCTCCCTTGCAGTCCTCCTCATCCTCACATCCCTCCCTCTATCCACCTACTCTTGGCCCCCTCCAGCCTCCTCCCACCCCGCCACCCCTTAGCCTCCTCCTCCTCCATCTTGCCCACCCATTCATCCCTTGCATCCTCCTCCCATCTCCCCCGCCGCGACCTTTTTTGCCTCCTCTCGCCTCTCCCACTTCCACTTCTACCTCCCCCCCTTTTGCCCTCTCCTCCTCCTCTGCCCCCCCATGTCCCCAAGCCTTCTCCTCCTCCTCTTGGCCCGCACCCTACTCCCTAGCCTCCTCCTCCTCCTTGTCCTCCCACCCCTCCTCCTCCCTATCCTCCTCCCAAACCTCCTCCTCCTCCTTGTCCTCCTCCCCTCCCTTCCGCCCCCCAAAAGCCTCTCCTCCCCCTCACACTGCCCCCACTCCCCATTCATCCCCACTCTCCTGCCCTTTCCTGCACCTTGTTCCTCCTTCCCCACCCCCGCCCCTCCCCTGCCCCCCTCACCCCACCCTTGTCCTCCCTCCCCTCCTCCTGCCTGCTCACCCCATCAGCCCCCTGTTTCTCCCCTCAACTCTCCTCTTGTCCCCTTAACCCCCAACCTCCTCCTCCTCCTCTAGCTTGCCCACACACTCCTCCCTTGCATCTCCCTCCCTCCTCACCCACCTCCATCTTTGTTCCTTCCTCCCCCCTCTCCCGCCTTCACCTTTGGCTCCCCCCTTCTACCTCCTCCCCATTTCCCTAACACCACCTCCTTCTCTCTCCCCACATCCTCCCCCTACTCTCACCTCTCCCTCCCTTGCTCCTCATCCGCATTCACCCCCTCCTCGTCCTTGTCGTGCCACTCAACCTCTTCCAGCTCCTCTCCCACTGATAGCCTCCTCCCCTTCCTCCCCCTCCCAACCCTCCTTTTCCTCCCTGTTTACCTATTCCACCTCCTCCCCCATCTCCTCTTCCTCCTCCTCCTCCCCCTCCACCCCTCCCCTACCTCCTTGCCCCCCTTCCTCCCCCTTTTTCCCATCCTCTTGTCCCTCCCCAAACTCCTACGCTTCCTCCTCAACCTCTTCCTATTTCTCCTCTTCCATCTCATCCCCCCCTCCTCCTCCTAATAAAAACATAAAATGAAAAAATAATTAGATATAATTTCATTATGTTTATTTATAGTACTAACATTATTATAAGTAAATATTTTATGTGTTTCCATTTCAGATCATTACATATGCTATTGGAGCTAGATTAAAACACTTAGAACCTATAGAAGCTTCACATTAACTATTGTGTCATTAGTTTTATTTTAATAATATTAATTTCCTCATTAAATTAATTTGATTAATTGTTATCTCCTAAATGAAAGAACTATAAAATGATCATGAAAAGAGGAAAAAAATAAAATATTTAATATTAATGATTAACTAAGATCACATGAATAGATTACATAGTCACCATTAATTTCCCTCATCACAAATAAAATTCATACCCAATTACAAGAATTTTAATTTTACATCACTATAAATAACCTATATATTTTTTTATAATAAAGATCAATGTGAAATCAGAAATCAAATAATTTTTATTTTAAATCTTAAAAACAAAACAAATTAAATGACCTAAAATAGCTTCAATTACAAGAATTTTAATTTTACATCACTATAAATAACCTATATATTTTTTTACAATAAAGATCAATGTGAAATCAGAAATCAAATAATTTTTATTTTAAATCTTAAAAAAAAACAAATTAAATGACCTAAAATAGCTTTCCTATTATATTTTAGAAAAAAAAAAAAAACAAAACAACACTATAGATAGTAAGTTGTGTTTTGTGTTTGAAAGATAAAATAAAAACCCTAAGTCAACCAATTTCTTTTTTTGTCATAACAAATGTAGTAAGGAAATTTAAATCAAAATATTTTCCATTTTTAACATAAAATATCACCTATTGTTAAAAGTACCATCTATTTATATTGTGTATTAGATTCAAAATTTTCATACCTCCATCTTAAACATTAATCAATAAAAACTGGATTAAATATAGCAATAAAAATAAATAAAAACAAATGAAACCAGGGAAACTTTGCTTGGAAAATTAAACTACTATTCCGACAAATTTATTACTTGGGTTTTGGTCCGAGTTTAAATCTTACTGTTCAATCTTTACCCTGATATTTTAATACGACTATTGTACACATAATCCGTGCTATAAGTAACACTTATCCATTTGTATTATACCTGTATTAAACACCCATAACTAACTGATGTGATGAATTTATTTTTAACCAAGGCTTAACTATCTCTGGACTGTTCGCTTGCTTTTTTTTTTAACATTCACTCTAGCTTTGCCATGGCTTTGTGGCACGAGCAGGCCACCCCCCCTTAGCTGGATGCCTCGAGATTTTCCCTTCCATCAATGGTGGTGTGCTCAGCTCTTTGATCTAAGGGCTATGATCTGTTCGGAAAATTTACCAATTCAGGGTTGTTGGAATTTGGCTCATTCGTTTCCCCAAACTCTTGGCGCTTGTTCAATATTTACTCCTACCACCTCTGTCCGATTCTTTGGAAGTATAAGGAAATCTTTCTCAGGGGCCAGCCATGAAAGATGGAGCTACTTTTTTAACGGTAAGCGGTTGAATTCTCCCAATTCAATCTCGATGGTATAATTCTCTTAAATATCATGTTTTATTTTTTTCTTATCCTTATTTCTCTTCAACACTAGGTTGTATGATACTAATCACTTTCCTTTCCCATGTTCTTAGTGTTTAACGGGTTTGAATGTGAGAAATTCTATGCTACCATCCCTTGACATTTGTGGAATCTAGCATTCACTAGTACAAAATTTTTCTGGGTAAGAAATGGTACGAGGTGTTTCCCATTTGGTATATGACAGTTTCTTTTTGCTTTCATAGAGTTCTGAGTGCTCTGCTTCGTTCTATTGTTTGTTTTATATGGCTGCTCAGAGGGGAAGATTCTTCTAAAGCCTCACTAAACCCTTACGAATCTTCTTTGCAGACCTTCTACTCAGGTTGCTCTCTTGGCTACAGTGTTGTAGTTATGTATTTCTAGCCGAGAGCCTGGTAATTTCCTTGTCGGTAAATTATTGGTATTTTTAATCTCCTTTCTAGAAGTGAGACTTGTCAAGCAGCCTCGACCCTTGTAGACATTCTGTATAATTTATATGTTTTTTTTTAATGGACTTTGTATGGAAGCTGTGGACATTTTATAGCCTTAATCATAGTTGTATTATTAATTTATTTATGGTTTCTTGAAGTCATAAATATTATCTTGTTTCCTTCTACAAAAGTCTTATTCTGAATTTTACACATAGGTTGCATTCTCTATTTTTTAAACTTGTAAGCATTTCTCTTGATACTGTTTGAACATTGTTATTCTTGATTTACTAAGTGTAGAATATTATGATTTCCTTTTGCTGTAAAACCTTGCGTACTGATAAGTTTTTGAGATCATTTTCACTTGTGAAAATGCGTCTCTGTTTGAAGGTTATTTTGTTTTTATAGTTGATGAGTTTATAACTTAGGAAATGGGTAGGGTTTACTATTTGATGAATAGAGATTCTTCTATTTTATTTTCTCTTAATATCGCTCCGCTTTTACTAACGAACTTGATGGGATTTAATCCTTGTCAGGGTTTTGTTAGATTTTCATTCCCTGAATGCCACTCCTGCTTAAGCCTGGAGGTTTCTTCAGGGTTTCTCATTAGGAGTCTAGGTTGCTACTTAATTTTGATTAGAAGAATGATATAACTTAGTTGAATTTTCTACATTGTCTGGGTTCCCAACCTATGGCTTAGTTTGTTCCTCACACATTAAATCATTTCTTTTTCACTCTGACTCGCACGAGTGTCCCATCTTGGAAAACTAAGGTTCACATGTTCTGGTGTCTCTCAACTTACAAGTTAAGCCATTCAGCTTACTCCACCAGTCCGTAGCTACAGGTGGCATTCAGGTTAATATTATTTTTATTGTTTCTTCACTATTACACAATAATTAGTACAAAGGTTCCAATATAATTTAATCGTTATAGATTTACTACTCACACTGTTCTTAGAAGAAAATAACATTGCGTTTTTATTCATTACAGATCCACCAGTAATATTATTTTGATGCCCTAGCCTACTACGACAATTTAAATTACTCTTATGAGTCTAGGGTTATCATTACCACTTTAGTTATTCTATTTTTTCCTCTTAAAGAACTTGCGAACGCATGTTCGAATTTTATAAAACATGACTAAGTTTTCAGGTCAACAGGTTTGATCCAGGAGTATTTTCACATATCTGTACTTTCCAAGAAAGATAAATAAGCTCTTGGGTTAAGTTTCACCTTCGTTGTCTATTACCTTTTTCCACCCATCCATGAGATTCATCTGGTAGGACCTCCTCTGCCCCCGTGCTTTCTTGTGAGACCACTGTTTTTTGCAAGTCAATGACACACTTGTGCGCATGCATAAACAATATTATTGCGAGTGGGTCCATTTCATTTTGGTATCAGAGCTATGATAGGCTCCAAGAAGTTATCATATTCGAATATTGGATGCCTTGGATGAAATATTATACTTGTGATAGTCAAGAATTTAATTCAATTGTTTCAATTGTATTAGGGCTTGAATAATTCATCAACATATAGGAATATGTGCTTTTGGCATTAAGAAACTAGTAAATCACATTTTGAGCAAATGTGGAAAAGGAAAGAACGAATTATAGAGGCTCACGAAAAAGAATTAAAAATGGAGTAGTAAGAGAATCATTGAGATTTTTAACTAATTTCATAGCAAAATTAGTAGATATCTTTGTTAAAAAAGAAAGAAAGGTAGGAACATGAGAAGAGAACAATGCTACTTGAGCAAAGGGGTAAAGAAAACAACTTGAGATTTTGAAAAATGGTGTTTAGATATGTGTCAAAGAGTGTTGACACAAGCTCATCTTAACATTCCTCAAGTCGTTGCCATGTACCTAATTGTTTTGTAGATTATAAAAATGTGAGTGGTTTAACAAATAGAAGTTTAGGAATTGACCATTAGGTGGAAACACCCATAGTATAACACTAACATATGATAACTCTTAGTGTTGATTGGAGGAGAAAACTGAGATATAGGATAACTAACTCATAGTGATGCCTATGAGATGAGAAGACTAACATATAGAATAACTAACTCATAGTGATGCCTATTAAAGGAGAAAATTGACATAGGTTATTTCAAGAGTCTGAGGGCGCTTTGATTATTATAAGTAGGTTCAGTTATTTAATTCCTAAACTAGGATATGAAAATGTCACTATGATGACATGAAAAGCAGTTTTGACCCTTTTTTATATCTACATGCTTCTATTTTAAAAAAATTAGCCAACACTATAGTGGATTATATTTTTGATTGGATGACATGGATTGTGCTTTTATTACTATTTTTTGGTGGATGACATAGATTGTGCTTTTATCACTATTTTTGGTTGGAGGACATGGATTGTGCTTTTATTACTATTTTTACTTAGATGACATAGATTGTGCTTTTATTAATATTTTTGGTTTGGTTGAATGACATGGATTGTGCTTTTGTTGTGTAGCTGTGAAAAAAAACTACAGTATTTTGGTTTGGTTTGACAACATGGATTGTGCTTTTGTTGTGTAGCTTTGAAAAAAGCTAGAGTATCTTTCCACATCTGAGAGATAATCCAAGCCGTCCACTGCAAATAGAATTGGCATCATTTAATAGATAGTTTGATTGGCGAGTTGCAAACAGAATTGGCATCATCATCGAGATAACTAGAGTGGCAATCATAGCCCTCCACTCTTAGAAAAATTGGTTGTATGTGATAGCAAGGTGTGAGAGATAAGTGGGACTGCTTATTGAACATGTTATCTGAACTGTCAAGGAGGTTGATTGATTTAATAGTCTATTCAATTTATGGATTCATGTGGGGAGGGTATTTCTCCAGTGGACCTACAATTTTATTTTGGTGTACACTTGTAATTACCAAGAATTAAATAGGTTATAATTTTCTAGGACAACAATTCTAAACTACACTTAAAAAAATGATGTTAAAATAGGCTTGCCTCAACAATGTTAAGATAATTCAATTTGGTAGGAATTCATTGCATACCTTCAGTGTCATACGTCAAGGAAATGAAATTGACATTAGCATACCCATCTCCATCACCATCATTGTAACTTACAAATTGTTCTATCATACTCCCGTAAATGATCAATTGATTGTGCTCTTAAAACATTTCACACCACCTTCAAAACTCATAGGAATCATAGAAATTGCAAAGCCATGACATCTACATGGAGTCATATGGCTTTGTACAAGAAATTATGTGAAGAAGGCCAACAAAACAAGAAACAAATATATCTTTTATCCACTCACAAAGTCCAACACTTGAATTTTCCTATCCAAAACCTAACACTACAATTATCATGCCTCTTCTTGATTTTCTTAAACAAGAAATTAAGATGAAGAATTCTAAGAGGAAAATGGTTCAATTTTGATTTTAATAAATAAGTATGAAAAGAAAATTAAAAAAAAAAACTATTATGTACATAGAAAAAGGTAGGATGGTGACACGCACATTGAGAATGTTAATTCCATTCTATGAGTTGTCCCAATCTTTTTCTTCGTATATAGGATAAAAGTAAAGGCCTCTTCATATATAGGATAAAAGTAAAGTCCAAAATTAAATGTAGATAACTTATGAACAACCAACAATGTGCTTGGTCATTATTTATTATTACTAACATCATATTGTAAATTAAAAATTAGTGCTATAATTCAATAAGGAAAGAGTAAACTTTTACCAATGAAGAAAATAAATAACATTTTCTTACAAAATATGACATTTTATAAAAAGAGATAATTATCATAATTACATTTTAAAATATTATTCTTATATATTTATTAATTTATCTTCAAAAAACAATAAAAAATTTAGGTTTTATTTACTCATTCTATAAAATTTAATGATAAAAAAATACTTTTATGAAATTATTTATTGTAAAATAATTATATTACCATGGGGAAGTTGTGGAATTATGTTGTGAAACCTATATAAGAGGGAATAATCTATTTCGAATAAAGATGTAGTATAGTGAATTTTTGCATGTTGTA